>VZRQ01003729.1:605503-704110 GCA_013397975.1 Machaerirhynchus nigripectus
GTGAGGGCAGTTTTTCCCAACTTTTTCTGAGAAATATTTTAACAATTTCAACTGAAATGTTCACAGAAAAAAAAAAGGATGGAGTGAAACATTCCAAATGTAAAACAGCAGGCAAGATTGTCCAAGTTACGAGCATTTGAATCTTACGAATTATCAAACAACCTTAATAGTACATGGTATGGCGCACTCCGGCAAAAATTTATTGAATTTTTTTAATTTCAGGATATCTTTGTAATGCTCATTATAACGAGACAACACATGAAGACTTTGAAGAGTACACAGAAACAGCAGATGATTTATCACCTCCTAGGTTCGGTGGTAAACATGACCGAAATTCTTCACGAAGTTCTGAACCAGTACCAGAGCGGAGTGATCGTGTTTCAGGTCTGTTTTTTAAGTTGTTGCTTCCTTAAAATCCAGAGTCAGTTCTTCCCTCAAGTGTGCACACCTGAGTCTTGTGAATGCCTTGTTCCACTTCTCCCCTGTTGTTTTCCACGCAATGACTCTCCTTAGAGCTGCGAGCACAAACCGATTTAGCGGCAGTACAACCCTGCGATTGATTTAAGCAGGTTTCCACCTGTTTCTACAGAGGTGGAAGCTGAAGCACAAAGAATATTTCAGACATCTCAAGTAACACAGCCTAAATGATTTTCTGTCAAGGGGCAGGAAAGGCATCATTTAATATAAAATCAGGCACTTTCCATGATCAGTGGATAGCTTCGTATTCTGTGCCAAGAGAAGACAACTAATGAGGAAGATGACAGCAGAAAAGGTCCCCCCGACCTGTGAAGTGCCTCGATTGTTTCTGTGACACCTCTCTGTGCAGCACCTGCCTCTGGATGTGTCTCAAATGCCACCCTGCTCCCCCTGGGCTTTCTGGAGGCTTTCTGGAGTGACTGCTTTCTCAAGCCCCACCTCTGCTCTTAACAGCACAGCTTGCAAGCTGCATGAAACTTCCTAGGTGCAGGCTCAGAACACTAATGCTTTCTCAAATCCTACATTTGTGGGGCTTTGGGTGGTGGTGGTCTCCACAGCAGCTGCTAGGGCAGTGTTAGTAGCTGAAGTGTCAGGGATTTCACCTGCCCTCCCTATTTCCTCCTCTTGTAGTCTCTCTGCTTCTTATACTGAGGGTAGGAAAACCAGCTTTAGCTTCGTTACACGTGGCTGTGCCGTTTTCTCAAGTTTCTAATTTTTGTTATTTCCCTTTTGGCAGGAAGAAGTCTGCCAACTCTAGTATGTAAGTTGACAACTTCAATATATGTATTTTCGCTTAAATTATTTTTTCTTTACCTAAGTTTTGAATTTTTAACTTCTTTTACTGCAATTGGTTGTAGAATACAAAATATATGGACTTGCTGAAAAACTCTGTTTTCGTATAATAGTATTTAACACTCCTTAATTGCAAGTCATGGTATTTCTCTGGTGATTTGAGTAATCAGAGTATCACTCTACTAGACTAAACCACGGTAATTGGCTTTCTTATCACTATAATTAGGGCCTTTTTCTTTTAATAAAATCTGTAACACGAGTATTAATTTTGTGGTCAGCAGTAACGGTTGCTCACAAAAAAAAAAAAAAGGAGATTAATTATAGCACATATTTGGACTGCCAAAAAAGAAAGTACTGTAATGATCTGTGACATGATTGGCTTATTTCTGTACAAACCCGGACCTGAATGAGATTTGTGTTTGTAGGCAAAATCAAGACCTATATTTTGGTGTCACATACAACTATTTTATGCTGCATAACTACCCAGCACAAATGTAGGTATTCATTTTTTCCTTGTGTTGATGCTTAGAGTCATGGTTACCTTTCTTTTTGCTCTTCTAGTGGCAGGAGTCAGCATTGCCCTTGTGTTGCTTTTTACTCTTATAGTTGGTGTTTTTTGGTATGCATGGAAAAAATCACAGGTAAGTCCAATTTTTTTTTCTCTGGATACTTGTTTGTGTGTATAATATGTATATATTATAGAACATGAAGTTTCAGGTTTTCACTTGTCACTCGGACTTCTGATGTTCACTTGCACTGTAGCTGCTTTTCCACTGGGAAGGGGCTTTTTTTGGCACTGGATGGCATTCATACAATTAATGAAATTTTAAAAAAAGGCAGCTTATAATAAAAATTTAATTTACCTCAGCTAAGCTCCTTTCCTGGGTACGACCTGCTCACATGTTTGTAGGAGTGGTTTCTGGTTTACAGTTTTTTTCATAAAAGGTCCTGCATCAGCAATGACAATTGAAGTGTTCAAGTGAGTTTTATCTTTCTGAATTACTTTATATCCTATAATTATTTCTCATGATTTATGCTATAATAACTTGTCACAGACATTCTTATCTGTGATGATTTAATACTGATGAAAATTAAAATACTAGGTAACTTATCTAATGATAAGAATAAATGCAGTAACACTATAAAAACGAATATGCAAAAATAGTCTGTTACTGAATTTAATACAATTAATTAACAATTTAATAATAAGGAAAAATATCAGGAGAACTCCTATTATATTGACATTATTGGTTTTGCATTTGTGTAGCTCAGGTGCACGCTGCAGGGATAATAATGTATTCATGTTTCTTTCACAGGAGGGTTCAATTGAAATCAATCCTATCCCCTACGGTGAGGCTGGAGTGTCCTTAAGAACCGTTCCGGTGCCTAAAAACTAACAGGAGTGGCCTCTTGAGAGAGCAGTGCAGTGACAGCAGAGAGCTGCTGCACGAGCCTCTGGGAGGAAAGAAAAGCCCTCTTGATTGTAGATAGTTAAACAGCACTCTCAAAAGATCTGTATCTGCAAAAAATGTACATTATTGAAGTTATAAATGTCCTCATTAGAGAAAATGCCACACTTAAACTATTTTCTAATAAATTAAACCTGCACAGAAACACCACCACTGCTGAGACTAGCTGGAATGGCCATTGTTTGTGCTTGTATACCTGTGAACTACTTATTGGAAATGGCCCCTGGAAGGTTTTAGCTTTCAAAACTTGGCTTGGGCCACAACTGGTTTACCAGAATAAACAATGCTATTCCAGTACCTGGGAGTTTCCTAGGCGCTGGTTCATTTACTGGTCTAGCTATTGTGATTGTTTTCATTTACACTTTATTTTAAATTACACAGTTGATACACCCACCCACTCATGATCAGGGATTATTCAAAGACCACCACTGCAAACCTTTGCTTGGTCGTTGTGCCACTCAGGGGACGAAGTAGTGGAAGAATGACAGTATCATCCAATAAAATTCAGGTTTCCAGGCTTAACTGATTCTTAAATTTAAAATCGGTTTAATAACAATCAAGAGCCACTCTTCCACTATTTCTTCCCCTGACTGAGTAGCACTGACTGGTGCCAGGTGCTCTCAGCAGCCTTTGAGTGCTGTGGGGCTCAGGCTGAGCAGGAGCTCGGGAATCTGGGGCCCAGAAGACACACACATACACACAAAGGGCTGCCCTGCCGTAACAGGGTACAGACAAGAGGAGCAGAGATGTAAGGGGATTGTCTCAGATGGCTCCATCAGAATATTCCTGTGTGAGCTTTGGAAAGTGACGTTTATTCCTGAGACTGAGCTCCTGGTCTGTAGGGCACGACAAGCAGTATGTCCCCAGCTCGTATGTATCTGTGAAGATAAATCTATTTAAAAGCATGCAGTGTGTCAGTCCCACAGCAATGAAGCTACCCTGAGGGCTGCAAATTTGCAGGAAGACACAGATTCTGTTTTTAGGCAAATCTTCTCAAACCAGTATTACTTTTCCCAGTAACTGTAAAGTATTCTATGTCAGCTTTCAACTTCAGGTGCCAACTGACATTCTCTACAAATAGAGACAATTTCTTCATGAAAGCCAAAAAGAGATTTTCAGATGACTTCTGTGAAACAAAATGCAAAGGGATATTTGAAAGCTCATCCCTTTTTCCACCACCTCCATAGATAACAATATCTTTTTCATTTCTGTTCATTTACTCTGAGTTTAAGAACGAGGTAATTGTATGAATTTTATGTGTAGCATATTATTTAGGGTGGGAGACTTGGGCTAAATCTGCTTCCTGTATGGTGGTTTTTTAATGCGCATCTTCTGTTTTTATTTCATTTAATAGAAGTTTTGTAAGTGCTTAAATGCTTTTTTAGATATTACATCAAGAGTGCCCTGGGCAACAAATAGTATTATTTGAATGCAGGGGAAATAAGAATAACAAGTATGTGTGAGGAATAATTCATATAATTTTCAATATATTTCAATAATTCATATAAATTTTCATATAATGTTTACAATGCTTTGTAACAGATGTTTGCAAGCCTCTTTGTGAATAACTTACCTTTCGAAAATGCTTCGGAGTGGTTGTTTTTTTTTTTCTGAAGAAGAACTTTTTTTCTTTTACAGAACTTGTGTGCTAGAAATAATAGTTAATATTTGTTATTTGGCGTTCACGTTTGGTTATTGCGCTGTTTAAGATGTTTGTGATTGCTGAAAAAGCTTTCCTCTACCTTGGCTGGCCAGTCCCAGAGGAGCGGATGCCAGGCACTTAGCAGATAAACTACCTGTGGGCTCGCAATTACTTGTGTCAGTGAAGCCTGAGCAACACCTGGGCTGACACAGGTGCTCACAAAGTGGGGTTTTTTGGCCCACAGCCCTGCAGTTCCCTGCCTGCCAAGGAGGGGAGCAGCTCAGGGGAATGGTGGAGCCATGGGGGAGAGGGCAGTCCCAGCTTTCTGGGAAACAGGGGAGATGGTATTGCAAAGGCATGTTCAGACAAGGCAACAGAAAACTTGAAAGAACCATGTTCTGTGGCTCTGATTTGGAAAGCAGACAGGAAATAAATGGAAAGGGAGAAGTGTGCAGAAATCAGGAAAGCCCTGATGAGCAGAAGCTGTGGATACTGAAGTCAGACCAGTAACACATCCCACCTGTGGTTCGATGGTCCTTGCATTCATACGAAAGGTAAACACATTTTTAGTTAGTTTATTCACACTTCTTTTTCGCTATAGGAAAGATGAGCAGGAATTGCCTCAATTTGAAGGAAATGAGTTTTACATCATTTAGAGATACAAGGAGCTAGAGATACATTTAGAGTACAAGAAGAGAAAACCAAGCTACCCAAAGTGCTGTTGGAACCTTGCTAACTGGAGATTACTTTTAAAAACAGATTACTCAAATTACCCTTATTACCAGCAGAGTGTGAAGAAGGTTGCATTGAATAGTGTCTGCAGGTCCCTTCAAGCTCTGAACTTCCAATTTCCAACAACTACCACAGCTGGATAGTTGTGTTTGTACAGCAGTTAGTTTCATTTGTGGATAACTTGCGAAAAGTTAAAAAGCCCTGTACTCTGCAGCCAGCAGCACTAGGAACAGGTGCCTTAGCAAAAAAATAAGCATAGGGCAGATGTGGGTGATCTTCCTCTCTTTGCATTTGTGGGTGATATTCCTGACTTTGCATTCAAACCTTTTCAAATTTACTGCCTTTGCAGCAGTGCAGACTTGACCAGTACAACGTGCTGAAGACACGAGTTACACAGCTCAAGATCTCGCCTCCCTCCCTTTTAAAAATCTAATAGGGTTGTTCATTATCCTCTACATCTTTTTACTGTGAGCAAAACCAGTGGACAGTTCTCTTTCCCTTTCCCCTGTCATTCATGGTGTTACAGACCCCTACCACAACTGCTTTGTCTTCCAAATTAACAGTGTGACCAATATTGCATTGATTTAAAGTTTAGCACTTTAAAATGTGAAAGCACATCTGCTTTTAATAACTGGAGGCTGAAAATGGAAAGCTTACTGTACTTTCTGGGGTAATAATGGCAATTTTTACCGTTTCTACAAAATTTTTAAAAGTTGTTGTCTGCACTTAAGGTGTGAAACACAAGTTTGAAGCAAAAAGGATGTGTTTGGCTAAAAAACATGGACAGTATTTTACAGAGTCACATGTATTAGTTATGTACATCCCTGGATTTATACACAGCAGCCATCTTAGTCAAACCAAAAGATTTACTCTTGCTTACCATAAGGAGGAACATAAATTGAAAGGTTCACCACAAGTTGCATGAACCTCTGTCTCATAAACAGAAGAAGAAGAAACGGGAGGGAAAAGTTTTCAATGTGATTAATATCAAAATCCGGGCAGTAAAAACTTAAACGTTTTTAACCCTTAAAACCTTTCTCATGCAGTCACCCTTCAGGCCTTTAAAATTTTATTTGTATCCAATTGTTTTGCATTCCCCTTCTGTATATGCTAGAAACAAACCCAGCAGCAGCCAGCATGTTTTCCTGTCTGTAGAGGTTTGACTTATAAATGAAACCAGACAGAAAATGGTAAATATGATACGGGGTGAGAAAGGACTGCAGGGCCCAGGGTGTTATTAACAATATGTGCCTTTATTTATACAGACAGTAGGTGCAGCCACCACTGCCGGGCCGTTTCACACCACCTCAAACAAGAACGTGCAAGCACCTTGCAGTGGATTGTCCAAACCCTGGAGGACTGCTTCTGTTCTTCAGCAGTCCTTGCCAAGAAGCAAAGCATTCAATAGACACACAGGCAAACATGTGGAATGTCTTTCTGTCTCACAAGCCCTCCTGCTAGTGAGCTTTGAGCCAGGCTGGATGGCTGGAAGCAATGGTGTTGGAGACAAACTGGGTGCTTTTTTTTGATAGCATTTTGATAGAAAGACACGGGTCGTTATCAGGGCGTTTCCAACCAGTCGATTTCAAAGCACTAAGTTCTGCTGTCAGACATCACTTCAGAATCATGTTTTAATAGTATTCAAATAATTGGCTGTGGCCTTCTGTTGCCTCCTGTGTGTGCTCAAGTACAGCAGGGACATGTGCCAGAGTAGGAACATCTGCGCTGTCTGATCTGGGGACTCCAGTCCACATAAAAGAGGGGGAATGGGGTGTATTCTAATGTGTGCCAGTGATAAGGCTGGTGTGAAATGCCCCTGCAGAGATAGGTTCTCCTGTGCCCCTCCCTGGCAACACCCTCTTTTTCACTTCATGCTGGACGTAACTTGGTTTCTTTGGGCTTGGTTTGGGGTTTTTTTGCATAAATAGGGTGTTTTGAACAAGAAGCAGCAGAATTGCTTTTGCCAGGTTGGTGCCATCATAAGTACACCAAACAAGGAGAACTTTTTCCTGCAGTTGGTGAGGGATCATTTTGGGTAGCTGTAGTGTAGCCTTAGTAAGTGGAATGCCTGGGCTGATTTTAATGGAACTACTTTGTGCATATTTCAGGTATCCCTGCCTCCATTGAAACAAAAATGAAAAAGGAGGTCTATTTACTTAAAAGTTTCATCAGACTGACTCATATTGTTAGCGTAGGAAACACATAACCACGGACTGGTTATATGCAAGGTGCTTTATTGAGGCGCCGGGGGACAGGGGTACAAACCCAAATCAATCCCCAACATGGATTTCAGGTGCTTACATTATATACCCTTCCCGTTGTATAATCATACATTAATCATTTGTTATTCATTTACCCAAACATGAATCTCAAAACCCCCCAAATGATTGTTCATTGTATGTTTTCATTCAAGCATGATTTTCAGACCCCCTTTTCCCCAGGTGCAGCTACACAATCAACTCATCTATCTTAGTTTGTTGCCCCTTTCAACTGAACATTCGAGTTCAGGCTTGCCACCTGCCATCCAGGCGAGTACACCTGCCATCCAGGCAAGTACACAGGTTCAGGCTGGCCTGAACAGAATGTCCGTTTACCCTCGGGGCCTACTTTAGTTGCTACAATTTAAAACATTTCAACCCTATGCTATCAATATTTTGTAGCTACTTCCAGCAAGAATTCTGAAAGTTTAGTAGTACAGACTGGGTAGGTAAACATAAAGATGTATAAGTAATGTAGAAAAAATTGTGTTTCACGTACTCTGGTTAACATAGTTCTTGAGTTTGTAGAATCCTAGAATGGTTTTAGTTGGAAGGAACCTTGAAGATCATCTATTTCAAACCCCTTGCCATGGGTGGGGACAACTTTCACTAGGCTGGGTTGTTCACAGTCCAGTCCCACCCTGCGCAAACATTTTGGCTTTTCATTATTAAAGACAGTAAAATTAATGTAGAAGAATTGCTGCTTTAGCAGAGAGTAAGAAATATTCAGAGGAATCATACCTGTTTAGTCAGTGAATGACTGTACAGGCTTTCAGTTACTACTAAGGAGGCTGTTTTTTTCTAGGGGAAAAACCTCATTTTTTACATTGTTTATTCCATCACCTTTAATAGTTGGCAAAAATCTGATCTTTGCTCAAGGAGGCCTTCTTCCTCTAGCACAGGTTTTGTAATGTTCTGCAGTACAGTGTCCACGCTGAGTGTTGGCAAGCAACAATGTGACCTTTCCTAGAAGCTGGCCATGATGCTCTGTGCCTCTTGGAGCTCAAGCCCAGACCATTCAGGAGGTTTCAGAAGTGTTGCTGATCACTTCTAAACCAAATTAATTTTCATTGTAACCGTGAGCCAAACTGCAAAATTTTCTCTCACCAGCAATCGACTGGAGTCATCAAGACCACTCACATGAGCAATTTACTGAGCTTTATTTCACTTGTTCTGTGCTACAGATATTGTGCTGCTCTTCTCTTCTACCATGCAATTTCTTTATAACTAAAACTAAAACTCTAGATTTAGATCCCTTTTGTGTTAACACAGGAATTCCTTTTAGTTTCATCCAGTTAGGCATGTTCTTTTAAGGGCTGTAATTCCACAGTTGCATGTTATTCTGAGCTTGCAAAGTGCCTTCTGACAGTAAAAAGTTGCTCTGGGATTCTAACAGAACAAATGAGCATAGACCTAGTTGCCTGCAAGTTATGTCAAGTGAGAAGTGCTGTCGGGATAACAGAAGAGGGAAATAATCTGCCATTCTTCAGTCCCAATAATCTGCCATTCTTCAGTCCCGATCTGCAGTTTCAGCAGCAGATGGCTCAGATGCTGCAGGGTCTGGGTATATGAATAGGGACATTGTTATTCCTCCCTCAGCCTCATTACACCTAGGCAGTCTGTCTGTGCCCTCTAACAGGCACCCCATTGTCACCCCAGAACACATCTTGATCAAGATGTATAATCCTGGCATTAAATAAGTGCATTTTAAAATGCGATTATGGTGAAGATGATTAAAAAGTTTTGATTAATAAACCCCAAATTCTGATCCTACTGAAATTAGAAGAATTTATTAATCACCTCTGCATTTTGAATCTTAGCACCTTGAGACATTCAAGTGACTTAGAAGGCTGGATTTTCTTTCTTAACTGCATATTGAATTCCAAGACCAATAATAGACCCCGATGATAGAAAAATACTCTGTAATCATCAGAAAGATTCTCAGTAAAATAATGACATTGCAAAAAATTCTTTAAAAACAAAAAAAAGAAAGTATCAACTTCTCGGATGTGCACAGATTCAGTACTAGAGACAGGAGGTTACAGAGTCATGGAATGTGCTGAGTTGGAAGGGACTCATCAGGATTATTGAGTCCAACTCCTGGCCCTGCACAGGACACCCCAAGAGTCACACCATGTGCCCGAGAGCATTGTCCAAATGCTTCTTGAACTCTGTCATGCTTGGTGCTTCCCTGGGGAGCCTGTTCCAGTGTCCAATCACCCTCTGGGTGAAAACCTTTTCCTGATATCTATCTGATCTGATACCCTGATGTCCAGCTTTAATTTAGGCACAGGCCTGAAAGGGAAACAGGGAACATACACAACTGGAATTAGGGCATAGCATGTTTAAGGTTTTCAAAGAAGATTAAAGATACATTCCATTCAGGATTTGCATTTGTTATACAATCAGGAAAGGTCTGGAGTTGGGGGAAGGACAGGGGCAGCTACCTTTCACAAGGTAAAATACCTGCTATTTTTAGATTTTATTAAACCCCTCCAGTTTCTATTTCAAACATATTTGTAATACTTTTGTTTAGGAAGCTGAGTCGGTTTCTGGGATTTGTAGTGACTGACATTTTTAAGGGTTTGCTTCCCTAATGTATCTTCAGGAACACCCAGTACAGGCAAAAAGTAACAGATTAGGAAAAACAGAAAGACTGAGGGATGGGTTGCCATGACATAAAATAGAAGGTGGCCACCAGCTGCAGTAAAACAGGACTCTGTAGAGTGTTTGTATCTATTGTGTTTGATATGAGCCATCACAGAAGGCTAGTTTCCCCTAGAAATCCTAAATGGATTCTTTCTTTCCAGTAAGCTCCTGATCACCTTGTGCTGGTGGAACTGAGATGAAGAGACTTTGTTCTACACATTTGATGCTAACCAAACAAAAGAGAAATGGGACTTCTTGGTCACAGGCTACTTATTTTTCAGAAAATTAAACTGATTCTAGAAATGTTGATGGGAGTCACAGTATTTGGAAATCTGGATGTTATTCACATGTTTTACTAACAACCATTTTGGTTAGTGCCAATAAAGGCCATGTTTTTTCCCAGTATGCAGGTATTTGCTAGGAAGCCAACTGAGAAAATGAAGCAGGTTTGCATGTGCTCATTACAAATATGATTGGCACCAAAACTGGGTTGTGTGTTAGTGGGCAAAATAGCTGAAAATTTAACTTCTGGTGGAAATGATGCAGAACACTGATAGATGGTTTGGCACCTTTTTATGGCCTACTGGTTCGGCTCCTCAGTTTGTTTCCATACCAGTGCCAGCTAAGGCCGCCAGTTTCTCTCTGATAATGAATTCATGGCAAAACTGGAGTTTTTGAGCCATGCTGAACTGTCTGCTCTTCTCTTGTGAGCAGGGTTGTGAAATGCACAAAAATCCAGTCTTGTGATGCAGCTGTCATTTCGCAGGCAGAGAAAGGGCGTGCACTGGGAGTGCAGGAGGTGAGATGGAAGCATGAGTGGAGCCTAGCAGGAAGGTCTTGGAAGGAAGTAATGAGCTCAATGACAATATTGTAATCCCTGTCTCTGATCTTCTCCAAAATGTTTGCACTGGATTCAGGGACTGATAACTGAACAGATAATGTCTGATCCCAACCCTCATGGGGACAAAAACCAGTCAATTAAGAAAAATAAAGATCACATCAGGGAGTTCATCCTTATTCACCAAGGAATACACTTTATACCTTCCCCTACTAAGGCACTTCATTCTCTACTCCTGGTACAAATAGGAGGAAAAGATTAGGAAGAAGTCCAGGCTCCTCCTAAGGCACCGTCCGATGGCAGGACCTGTCTGTCTGAGAACATATCTGCTTTTCACAGAATCCTCAGTTTCCTGTCTGCAGGATATATTAGGTAGGTTTTAATGACAACTCCAGACTAGCAAAGGCTGGTGCTCAGCATTTTGCAGCCGTGTAGATTTTGCCAGATTCAAAGAAACCACAAGTCTGGAGCTGAATGGCAGGTTAGAGGCAGATGTGGCTGGGCCGAGTATGAACCAAAGAAAGTGGATATAGCTGCAGCCCTTTGAATACTAGGGTTAGGTTGGCTTTTACTACCAAAAAACAAAATTCATTTGGATTCACAGCTAAAAATGTCACTGTTGTGTGCATTCACTTCAGCTCAGAATGAGCTGTCAGTGGAAAATACGATCTTCTAAAATTCCCTTGTGCTTTTTCACCGCACGGAATCCTGGAACCCTCAGAGGTGGTGTGGAGGCTCAGAACAATGCCATTTTTATGTAGTCACACAACATGCATGACCAAAATGTCTTCTGGATATAAATAATACAGATACAGATGCCCCCTTTGCAAAGATGTAAGAAATAAAGAAGTGCAGTTCTGCAATGCTATGGCAAAAAGCTGTGTTTCCAATTTGGAATGAGAGCTGGGAGCATGTGAAGTATAAATGAAATGGAGAGATTAAGCAAGAGTATAAGGCTTTAGTGACAATGTCAGATGCCCGAGGGACAAGAATGAAGCAAGGACAGAGATCAGGGATAGCAATAGTTTACACAAATTGAAGTAATAGGTCTAAGAAGTCCAGAAGATTATAAAAGCTAAAATAGCAAAAAGAGTACTGAAAGACCAATGACTGGAAGAGCAGATGGGGAATTGAGATTTGAAGGCTGAAAGCAGCCAAGATCATAAGCAACCAACAATGATGAAGTCTCTGAAGTGAGGGAAGACAATTGGAGGTGGTAGCTTGGAAGGCCAAAGGCGTTGGATAAAAGGAAGTGGAAAGGAAATGCTGAGATTTAGGGAATGAAATCAAACACTTCAGTGTTTAGCCTTGTGAAACTAAAGGCGACTACAAACCAAAGTCACAAGTACTGATTTGAGGCGTCAAAGTGTTAGAAAGGACCAGCATGTTTCAGAATAAGAGCTTATGTGTGACCCGAGTACTGTAGCCAAGGACTGTCCTTATAATGGGAAAAACAAAACTGTAGCTTGAAGTAATCCTGAACTCAGAGTGTTTTGGCCCAAATATTGATGATGTAAGCATTCTTCTTTTAAAAAAAATAATATTTTGTACCTTCAGCAGCTTTGCAAATGTAGCTGTTGGGCCCAGGCTTTAATTATATTTGTCAGTGTATTGGTACCAGCTTGGTGGTTAGAAGATACCTCCCAACAACTTTTTTTACTTGAAGGCCTTTTAGTTAACAGAAAAGTCCAAATGAGCTGGTATTTCCAGTTCAGACTGAAATCAACTCAGTAAAACTGTGTCCTTTCAGATGTTTCTTCACAAGATGGAATAGAAAATCTTGCAGTCTCTGAATGTTGCATAATGGGTAAATAAGGAAATAGGAGTTTTGTCTGAACGCCTGCATGTTTCTAAATATGAGTAATTTTTTTCCTAGTGATAGAAGCCCTTCCTGTGTTGATTCCTACACAGCAGCCCTGCTCTCTGGTTGTGTGAACACAAATATGGTTTTCAATAACCAAATGCAGCACAAGTTAATGATGTGCACTGTATCCCAAAGGGAAAGGTTAGTAATAATCTTTAGTTTTTCCTATTCAGGAGAATTCTTGCTGAAACTTTGTATTTGGGGGGTTGATGGGGGAAATTTTGGTTGCTGTTGTGGCTTTTATTCATCAGGAGCCAGCTTCTGCTTCATCACTCATTTCTATGGTAACCTAACAAACATCCCTCCCAATGAAAAAAGCTGAACTCTAGAACAGGCTCAAATTTTGGGAAGCAGTGTCCTAAACAATTCCAATATGCACAGTGCTTCAAATGACAGATAAATTCTCAAAAATTGGAAAATTACCTTTTAATAGAGATTTGCATTTCATCTGCTGAGAATTCTGTAACAGAAGCACCCAAAGAAAAATGTGCTCGAGTACTACGACAGTGCATTTTCATGGTCACTTCAGGTGAAGATGAGCACCTCACTTCAAAAAACCACAGTGAAACCAATGGACAGCTACAAATTTCAAAGAAACCTAATTTTGTACTCCAGTGTATGATATGTAATTATTTATAGGGTGCTTGATGGCAGTGGTAAGAATGACATCAAGGAGACAGGCTGCTGAGGAAGAATTCAGAAAAGCCTGATTAGATGTTTGGGCAAAACACTCTTTCTTTGTTTTTAGTAATTCTTCCAATCAGCCTAGTGTGATCAGTAATCACTGAATAAGAAGTGTATATTTTTTGCTTGCAATGGGATACAAAAAACTACCCCTTTATAAAAAAGAAATAAATATCAATATTATTCCTTGTTTTTTCAGGGAAAATAGTCTTCCTCTTGCCCCTACCATCCTGTAACTCTAAAATATGAAACTCTTGTATCTACTCCACCTCATCTGTGATATCTAATTAATGGGGTGAGAATGAAAAATGGGATTCTGTTGTGGGGGCCTTCTTCCTAGATGTGTAATCAGATGCCAGTTTCTGCTTGAGTAAAATGAAAGGAGTTCCCTCAGTGTTTCCACTGTTGCTCCAGTCAGCTATTGGAATTGTTTCTAATTGTTCCCCTCTTGGTTTCAGAAGGTGTGATGAGTACAGTAGTTTATTCGTAATTGCCCTCCATTTCAGTGTTTGCCCACCAATACTCTGCCTACAGATGATGTTTCTTGTATTCCCAAAAGCACTGTAGCCTCCTGCTAAGGACCCTAACTCCCTTTAGGGATGCTTTGACATACAAATGAAAAATATTAATAACAACTAGGTAATACTGGGTTTGTGTATAAGAATCTTTCCCTCAAAAATAACCCACTTTACGTGCTCTGAGACAGCCTCTCCTGTTCTCCTATACCACTCCATAACCTTTGACAAGATTTCATTTTTAACTGATCATTTCCACTTCTGGTCTGGAAAAGGAGAGTGAAAAATAAGAGTAAACCAACTACATAAAAAGAAGTTTTAAAATCATAGAAAATAATATCTGAATAAGTTGGGTTTGCTCCATCTTAACCAATTCTTAATACATTTTTTAAGTTCAGGTTATTTCACTTTCTGATGTGAAAAATTTCTTGCTTTCTTCTGCTGCTTCCAGCATTTTAACATCACTGTGAGACTTTTTGGTCATACTTTGGGGTAATGGAAGTACTTGCTGACATGCAAAAACATGCTCTAGATGTGCTCTGGAGGATGACTGCTTTAGAAGATGCAGTGAGGATGAGACAGTGATACATAACTGCAGCTCATTTTCTTGGTTGTCAAGTTTTAGTGTCTCCTTTTAGGCCTATTGTTAGAGTTTTGATAGATTTCATTGGAAGATTACACACTGGCGCAACAGCTTTTTGATCAAAAATTGTCTTTAATTGGTTGGAATGGAATTCAGGGCTTAAACAGGCTGAAGAAAAACTCAAATTCAAAGACAAGTTCAGAAAATCATGCAAATCTGCAGGTATCACACTTTAAGAGTTTGAAATTATAAAGACCACACAAATCGTTTCTTGAAAGATCTTCAAGCAAAGCTTCATTTTTTTCCCTTTGGAGAACTGGAACTTCTTGATCTTAATGAAATCCTTGTCTATGGCACTGGTCTTTCTCATTTCCTCCCATAAAACAAAAAATTACCCCTTTTTTTTTTTTCCAGCTGTAACCTACTCTGCAAATACAAACAAATGCACATGCTTATTCAAAGTTTAAAAACCCATCTTTGAGCTGTTGCAGCACTGGAATAATCTGAGGTGAATACAGGAAAGGAAGACTTTGCATCCAAGGAGGCTGCCTGCAGCTGTGCTGGAATCGCCCCGCAAAACAGGGAAAATTATCTTTTTTTAATACAAAATATGAAGCCACTTCTTTAGTTCAATATTTGGTTCAATCTAAACTGCTCTAACAGTTGTACAAAGTGAAGTTTTTCTACATACACCAAAAATTCAGATGTGAGCGTGGAGCAATTGGGGTTTGTTTTCCATCTGACCTCAGTGATTAACAGGTGGACAACATCTGACTTTCGTATATTTTAAAAAATCTAGAAATGTTTAGTCTATTCATGTAGAGTCTTAAGAAAAAAATCCCCTCGTTTTCAAAAAAACGTTTCTGCATGAAATTTTGATGCTTCTGTGTATGTGTTGTTCTGGGGTTAGGCAGATTAATTTGGCTTAGAGCTGCCAATTGAAACATGAAGTGTTTAGCAAAAAAAAAAGCACGTCTCTAATCTGACATGGTTTTCAGAGAGGCGTCTGCAGTTTGTTTTGGTGTGGTATTTAGATACACATTCGACTTCTTTCTTCAGCAAGTCCAGTCTTTCTTTCATGGTTAAAACTGGCATCTGAGTTTGCAGTATACAGACTGCTCTGGACGAGAAGCACCACAGATTCATTTGGACTGGAGACAGCTGGATCTGAAGAGATGATCATAGAAATGTGTACGTAAAGCCCGTGGCCACGGGTAGAATACACATTTTCACTTGGTGCAAAAAGCTGAATGTTTCTGAATGCTTTGTAAATATTTGGGACCTCTGCTGTAGTTTGCAAAACTGTTTGTAGAAACTCTTCACAACAGACACACCCAGAAGATCACCAACCCTGTCTGCTGCAACCAGAGCCAGGAATCCCATGCTTTTCCTGCCTGTGCCCTAGTTTCTGATTAGTTTTAACTTTCTTTTTTTTTAACTTGTAAATCTCCCCAAACCTTTGTATCCTATCATTGATAGCTTAGAACATACCTGCCTCACAAAAAAAAATCCAGCAAATGAGGTTATTTTAAAGTGGTTTCTTGGTACGCAGAACGCATGGTTACACAGCTAAAACCGAGTTGTGCTTCCTTAGCTTTGCTTTGCATGGGAGGAAATGTACCAAGCTGTGTGGCACTGACTGCAGGGATGTTACTGGGTCCCATCATTGCTGCTTCAGCAGGAATCCCTTTTCTCTCTTGTCTCTTTTGGTGTAGAACTGGAGGCTGCCGGTCCTGCTGAGGGTGAGGGGGACGCTGTGTGGGCAAACACGGAAAGCTCACAGCAGGGCATGGCTGTGGGGAAGGGGTGAAGGCACCACAGAGCCTGGAGGGCTGCCAGGAAAAGGGATGGGGCAGCTTTGGAGCAGTGTGGTGACATCCCCTACGGCACAGCACAGTAAGGCAGGAGTGTTGGAGTGGGGAAGGAGAAGCCTGCAGATCTTTCATGGAAAAATACCCTGTTCTTTCCAGCCAGCTCAATGGCTTCCCTTCATTAACTTGGATAATTTGTTTCATCTCACATGATTTTGAAGATGAAGTGCCATACCTGGACTCTAGCTCAGTAAATCTCAAACTTATCTCAGACTTGTGGAACAAAATCATTTCTATATAAAGCAGCATTTTATGTGCTAACACGAATATGGAAAGCTGGGGAAGGAAAATATGAGTTCTGATACTTGATCTCCTTGAAATCCTACAAGTGTAGCTATGGTGTATTTCAAATAACTGCCTGAGAAAAAATGTCTTCTATTATTCAAACCCTTGCTACCTGATTTGAATTTATGACGGTCTAAATATGCTCTGTGGCTGAATTACAAGGCATGTGTGTGTATTAGACCTGGTGACTGTGGGAAGCAAGTAACAGTGATATACAAGGTAAAGAATGATCAAAACCAGGAGCTGATGTGACCAGTGGACTGTAATAGATGTAAGTAGTTTGAGTGCTTGTCATCTGTCCACATGATCCCTAATGCTGGCAGCCTGTGGAAAGTGATGCGTGGGAAACTGGTGCAAAGTGCTGATTTATTTTATGCTAATGGGGAAAAGTCCATATTGTTCAAATTAAATCCTAAAGCAGAAACAAATCATCCAGCCAAAGCCCATCCTATGGAGTTTCATTGAAACAGTTAGTGGTCTCTTTCATGACCTCAAAGTAAAAATTAAACAATGTTAGGGGCTGCTGTTTTCAAGTGCTTCTGGCTGCTGAAAGCAGCTGAGATTCTCCTACAGATGGCTATTTAAGTTAAAAGCCAAATGGGGAGATCACAGCAATTAGTGTGCATTGGCTTCTAACTGCACCAGAGTGAATAATGTGGGAGAAGGGAGCCAGGACTCTGCCTCGGCCTGTGCTTTTTCCCACCAGAGGCTGAGTACAGCAGTTCTTCTCAATTAAAAAAAAAAAAAAAAGAGCGAGGGGAATTTCTTGCTGCTGCTTCACTTGAACAAAATAAAAGAGATTTTGAACAAAATAAAAGAGATTATGCAAAGATAGGCTAAAGTGGGAGTGGGAGGAAAGAAAAAAATATTTCAAAGAGAAGAACAGCCCACTTCAGGGCTCTCCAACTGGATCTGTAGTACAATGTTTCTCCTACTTTTGCCATAAACTGCCTCCCCAGCGGCTCACTGCAGGCTTGTTGCTCTCCCAGGCTTTTTTTTTTTTTTTTTTTTTAGCCTGAGGCCTAGAAAAATGTCATAGGACTTTAGCATTTTTATTTAAAAAGAACTGAAGGGAGAAGTGATTTATCAGCTTGGAGATTTAGAGTTTCCTGAGGAAAAATGGAGGGGCAGAAGGCTTATGAATTAACTTTTTTTTTACTCATTTGTGCAAGAGATACAAAACTATACAATAGTATAGCTCCCATTTCACTAAAATTTTTACAACATTGTCCTGTGAGTTTCTTTTACCATCGTTCCTGAACACCCATGAATGTTCATTCTTCCGGAAGTTTCTAGCTGTCCACTGGAATGACCTGGAGCAGTGAGATCACATCGGAAGATACTGATCAGAGAACTGGTCTCAGATTTCAAGTCAGAGAACGTCTCTGGAGAATGGTCAAGAACAAAACCAGCATTTTTTCCTTCAGGTCTTTTTCTTAGGGTGAATGGAAAACAATGGCATCATGTTTGTGTGTCGTGGTCTTTGTTGAAGCAGACTCAGCTTTTGCCTCTCCCAGATGGGAGTGATATAAATGTGATTGCCTTATGCTCTTTCGTGGCTTGTCATTACCACCTCGGGACTAGTAATCTGTAAATTAGAATTTATTCTGTTGGTGGTCCAGTGAAAATGTTTATTGGTGAAAAATTAAAGATGGGGATTGCTTTCTACACTGCTGTTATAGCCTCCTTAAAAATGAGGAATGAGGAGCCCACAGCTAATAAATCCAGAAGAGAAATGCTCCTAATATAGTGTGAAGGGTGGCTGGGGGACAGTGCTCAATAGTATTTGAGTGGTCATAGTGATGGGGTAGATTCCTGAGGACTGGTAGCCAGCAAGCATTTGTGATTAAGCCAACCTTCACCCCATCAGCCTTTTCCAATGTAATGTTTGGCTTGGTGGAGGAGAGCAGAGCAGTGGATATTGTTTACCTCAACCTTAGCAAGGCTCTTGACTCTGTCTCCCAAAACATCCTCATGGATGAGCTGATGAAATACAGACTGAGGAAGTGGATTGAGAACCAGCTGAGCCAGTGGCCTGGAAGGGTTGGGATCAGCAGCTCCGGGTACGGCTGGAAGCCGGGGGGGTACCCCGTGGTCAGTACTGGGGCTGTATCGGTGCACAACAGAAAATGTGGAACGTGTCCCGCCACTTGATGGCGTCTGACAACTCCGTGTACCTGCACAAGGGTGCTGCAAGGGGACACAAACTGAACCGATGCCCAGGGCACAGCCTCAGGATTTAACAATACCGATCATTTCAAGTAAAGGTTGCTGGGGTCACGGGGGAAGCAACATTTGTGCGGCAGAAAGTCTCAAGCTGGTTGTAAACTGAGAGAATAGAATAAAGGGATGCCAGCCAGCTGTGGGAGCTGGTGACAAAGACAAGAGGCTGCGGAGCTGACCCTTGGCACTGACAGCTGCAGTTGCCTGGCACAAAACCTCCCGTATTGCTGCAAGAGAAAGACTGGGAACAGCTGCTGGTGCCAGCAGGGGGTTGAGGAGAAGCCAAGCCGAGCTGCATTTCCATCGGAATTTATTTACTCACAGATCGGATGAAATACAAACCAAGGAGCGCAGCGTGGCAGCGGGCACGAGAACTGAGGGGTTTGCACCACTTCATGCAGCAGAGGAGGCTGTTTGAGACCACGGCTGCTTGTGGGGGCAAGTACAGCATCACAAACCAGCTCTGTGCAGGGATGGAACCAATGGGATCATTCATTGTTCTCAGGACAATTGCAGGTGCAATCTCAGCCTACCTTCTTTTCCTCTTGATCGGAATGGGCTTTCCAGCCACCTTCCCTATGGTGTGTTTTGATAAAGAATTACAGCACCTTGACCTAACCATTTCTTTGAATAATTCTGGGAAGTGTCTTATTTTGGGAAAATATATATTTCTTTATAGTAAAAGAATGTCCCCTGTGCCACAGTGTTCACACAGCAGTGTAGTGAAGTGTTTGCACAAATTCTGCAAAAAGCAGTCCCTGAGGTGGACAGTTTTGAGCAGGAATTGTATGCACACACTTTGGACTGGAAATTATTCTCTACAGTGCAAAACACAGACACACAGACATATCCCCAAACTCCTCCTCCTCCCGATGAAATACAAACTCGAGTGGCTGTTCAATATGTTAATAAACATACATGAATGTGGGGTTAAATAAACCTTTCTGCAGCTTCGTGATTGGGAGTATTGAGCATCCCAGCTCTGTGTTAGTATTAATGCTATCTTTTAATGTGATTTGGGGTTGAAATTCAGATGAATGATAGATAAAAGATAATTCAGGGATAGATTAAAATCACCTATGCCTGTAACACCAGTTATTTCTGAACGAGATGGAGGTGTTTGTGTATACACAAGCAGTGTGTCGGCTATGAGATGAGCTGTATAGTTAGAGATTAACAGTTCCTCATGCTTTGAAGGTGTTGGAAGGAATTTTTGATTTGAAAGGGTGGCATCCTTTTTTTATGTATGTATATGTACTATATGGACTATCAGAAACATGCAGGGAGAGTAGTGAAATAATATTGACTTCCTTTATTTCTGTTATATAGAGAAACATAACTGCAGAAAGCAAACCCACAACATATTAACATCATCTCTGAAGGGGATCCAGTGGGTCTGTAGAACTTTTGAAAAATGCTAAACACAGCATAAAACAAAAATGATAAATCAAATAACATTATATTTACACATTTCTTTATATATTTGCAGTAGTTCATAGAAAGGAGAGTAAGAGCTGATAAACGTTAGATTTTAAAATTATTTTCATAAAATAAAATAAATATTTATCTTAAAATAAAGTTAAACTAAGTCATGGGATGACACATTCAGCAATGCACACTGAATGAATTAATGAACCCTGAAGAAGGAAGCCACTGCAGAACGAAGTTAACACGACCCACACTGGAGGGCAGTGTTGGCTGCTGGAATTCCTGTCAGTTCCTGTTAGCCCAGAAGGGTTTGTAAAAGCTGGGTTTTGGAAAGGCTGGGTGTCCCATCAGGGGCTTCTGTGTTTTGGAACGTTGAGCACACGGGCATTTGCCTCACATGCTTAGACATCATATGTAAGAATTATTTTTTTTCCCCTTCAGGAGGAACTTTGGTGTATTGTCTTTATCCACGGCAGTATCTGAAAGATTTTTGTGAAATGAAAGACAACCCACTGTCTTGAAGCTTCACTTCAACCTATGTTTAACACAACTGATGTATGGCATAAATAGCTTCCAGATGCAAATTATTTGGAGGAGCATTATGATACATGTGAGGAACAACACAGATTGTAACAACAATCCCAGGCAGAAGGGAAAACCCTTATTTGTTCTAGCTGAAACAAGTTGTCCTGCTAAACATCATATGTCTGCAAAACAACTGGGGAAAAAAAAGGCATTTATGAAAGACTAATATTAATAAGAGCACTTTATCAGCTCAGTGTTCCTCCTTCTCATGTTTCCTTCTGAAACCAAATTGCAACCTGTACCATGATCGCACTCAACTGTCTTAGTGTCTTGTATCATGTTCCCAAAGCAAAGAACTTCTAGCTTTGTAACTAAGTTTTAAAAATTCCAGCCATATATGTAAGCTAGAAGGGTACAAACCAATATATAAATACATACATATTTATTAAGGTAAATATCTTGGTATATAAGCTCATGTTTAAAGGGGAATGTCAGTGTTTAGAAGAGGAAATAAAAATTCAAGAAAGTAAATGTCTTTATTAGAGAAAAATGTACAGCTAAGAAGCATAATGGTTTATTTAGCAAACATTATTGTTACAAAAGTAGTAACTCTCATACTAAAAAAATAAACCGCAAACCAAAATGGGAGTAAACATCTTGTCCTGTGGCTTTATCAGCTGATGACTGGTGGTTTATTTCCTTCCCCCTAGACATGTCACACATGATTTTTACTTCTCAGCCTGCAAATCAGAGGCAGGTGAAAGTCTCTGCTGAACACGTTGCACTCAGATATCTGTCAGAAGCTCTCTTGCCTTCCTCTACCCACAAACAGAAATTGGCATTTCCAGGTAATGGGTCAGTGCAGCTTTTGCAGGATTTTTATTATTATTGTAAAGAGGTTGAGAAGGATATTCTCAGTAGCAACAATAATTTTTCCATCAAACATTTTGCATCGCTGTGAGTGGTTGTGATAACAGGAATACACACATTTACATATCAACCTAGCAGCCAGTACTACTTGCACCTTCCC
The DNA here is from genome assembly GCA_013397975.1 of Machaerirhynchus nigripectus. Lineage (NCBI taxonomy): Eukaryota > Metazoa > Chordata > Aves > Passeriformes > Dicruridae > Machaerirhynchus > Machaerirhynchus nigripectus. The sequence goes on from VZRQ01003729.1 coordinate 627,369, forward strand.
ACAGCTGTGATGTTGATGGTTCCTTTTCACCCTTGGTTGCATTTTGTGAAGGTGTCAGTGCCAATATCAATTTCCCTTACCAGCAGGATTCTCTGTAAATAGAATCAAGCAGAATCTGTCATAAAGCAGTCTTTTTTTTTTTTTTTAAGAAACAATTTGTGAGATCGTGACTTTTTTACCTTTTTCCAAGTCAGAGTATTTTGAGACCTCTCAAATGAGAGTGAAAAAATAAAGTAAAGATTTTTTAGGTAGCAATTTTCTAGGTAGGATTTTCCTGTGTTAATACACAGGATTTTTGGTAGCAGTGATCACAATAAGAGGCTTTTTTAACAGCTTTTTTTTTTTTTAATAGCAGAGCTCAAGAGATTACCTTTCATTTTTCCATTTTCCTGTTGCTTTTGGTGGGCATTGTAGTGCAAGACCTCAAAGATCTGTGTCCATCAGGAATGGTCAGAGTACACTGGTAGGTTATTCACTGGTTTAGATGGAGATTCTCTCTTCCCCAAATTTAGAAGAGGTGTTCTCTGTGCTCCATATATCAAACTGCATTGCAGGTGCCTGCTCATGCTTGTTTGGAAATCCTTTCTATTACCTTCACACAGACCCTGGTCCCAGCCTTGGGCTGGGCCTCTGGTTTCTCTCTTCTCTGATCTTAGTTCTTCAAATTGCTTTTGTCATTGGAAAGCCCACTTCCAACTGTGAATGAAGATGAATTTCCTTACCAAAAGAAAACTGTGCTCACAACAGGATCCCACATGTGAATCTCCTTACCAAGCTTATCCTTAGCTCAGCACAAGCTCTGCCCCCTTCCCTGGGTCAGGAGGGAGAGGTTCTCTTGGTCTTGGTGTAACCCCAACTCTGCTGACATCTTGCTTATCTCTTTCCCAAGGCCACGGACTCAGGTATAAAACACCCCTGATCCTGGGGTCTGATCAGGAAATCTAAACTTCTCTCACTGAATTAGTCCCAAAATAGGTCTGAATTACTTTAAAGCGGGATGATTATGTATCCAGTGCCTTAGTCTTGTTCCTGTTTCAGTCTTGGCTTTAGTTCATCTGAGTTAGTTCATCCATCAGAAACAGGACTCACCATGCATTCCCAGTCTGCCACTGTCTCTTGTGTTCTTTCTTGTAATATCCAAGTGCCCTTTTCTCTAAAGTGTTTGATATTCTGGGCTTAGCTGCCTGTATACCCTGCTGCTTAGTGCTGAAGTGCCTTTGAAAATAACAAAATACAGTAAGGATTGTTAGAAGACTCTTTAGGGGAATTCTCCTCCATTTCTATACACTGAAACACTCTAGATCCTAAGACCAGGGAAATTTTATTCCAAAGGAGTTAATTCAAAGGGAGAACTAAGCTGAAAATGTTTTTAATCTGTTTTACTCTGTTGGGTCTTAGGGCTCCATTTGGATAATTAGGTACAGCTTCCTGAAGGAAACCAGGTGCAGTCATTAATGGCAGTCTGGGTGTCTGCTGATCTGCAGAACAGGTGTAAAGGAGTAAGAATAAACTGAAGTTTTCAGTAAAGAGAGAACTTTGTTTTTAGGTGAATTCAAGCTTTCTGGCTTGTACATACAGAAGGTGTTTCCATATTGAAAAAGCTCTCCACTCCCGTGCCTGTTGTACGAAACAATCTGTAGTTTGCTTTAATTACTGTGTAATTGATTCCTAAAGATAATGCCTTCTTTATGGTCACTGCCTGTGCTACAAGTCAGAAAGAAGCCTTTACACTCAGCTAGTCCTGCAAAAATCTTTTTGATCCTTTTCAAGTCTAGCTGTAAACAATGAAAGAATCAAATATTCCCAGACTTCAAATGGTCCAGGACAACCTTCCTTTCCCTCATTATCTGGAGACAAGGCTTTCATTTTGTAGCCAAATAGGCATCAAAGGATCACAAACTTGGAAACAGCAAGTTATGGAGGATTACGTGGAACAACTGCAATGAACCCTTTTATTATTATTATTATTATTATTATTATTATTATGAGAGTCAGTGCAATACTCCTTTGGCAGTTCCCAGTTCAGCATTTGTAACAGACAGAGACACTGGTAAGTGAAACATTATGGGATTCATTAAGTGTAATTTTACAGGTTGTAACTAAAACCATTGACACTCAATAGAAATTTTTAACACAATGCCTTTTGTTGTACATTATATTAAAAATTGTATGTATATCCAAGAGAGTTTGGTCATGGTTATTTTTCTGTTAACAATGATTAAGGGCAAAATAACATTTCTTTTACCACATAGTTCAGCAAATTAACTGCACAGAGAGACTGAATTCTAATCCAAGAACTATTTCCACGTAAGCAAGGAACAATTGCTAAATACTGCTGAGCCAGCCAACAGGGAACGAGTGTGTGCCAGGAAAGTAACAAATGAAACCCTGCCCTGTACACTGCTGTATGAACCACTGGGAACATCACAACTCTGGGTGTTCCTAATGGGGTGCTAGAAATCTTTCTTCTTTCCTGGTGGCCAGGAGAAGATGCAGAGCACTGCCTTGCTGGCTTGTACAACTGAAAGAAAAATGCAATTTTTCTCCTTTGGATAGACTGGAGAACACGTGTTTTGCAGAGGCAAGAAGAAGAGGAAGAAAATCAGTGTGGGAGTAGACAGAATCTTGATTTATGTAACTCCCTTTTTTAAGGACAGGACCCCCTTAGGTTCAGTCAGGGCCTTGAAGTAATTTCTTATGCAAACCAACAAAGCCAATAGCAAATATTTATTTTTAAAAGTCCTCTAGCTTTCAGTAAGATTATGACATTTGCAGGGACAGGTGAGCTGATGTGAGAACAGCTTGGTATCACTGCTTCAGGGCCCGTCTGTCCCAGTGCAATGTGGCCGAGAACCTGGCAAAGGCTCCCGGGCATCTCCAGGTGAGAACATCTCATTCCTCTCTAGAGTTTTGTGGTATTTTAGCAAAGCACAATGCAGAACTGAGGGACCTCTATGCTGTAGCCTGAGCCCATTAGTGAGGATTATTTGGATTAAAACCTTCCTCTCCCTGTTAAGCCAAGCAGAATCTAATCAGGAGGGCAGCTGAGCCTTTGCCCTACCATACTGCTTCTAATCTGTAAGAGCTGGCATTTGTTGGACCTGTTCTAAAATGGTTTGGCTGCTTAAAGAGATGGCAGATGACAATTTATGTAGTTGCTGAGCTCTTAAAGCAAATAATGATCACATCATCAAGTCCTGTTGAAATGCTCAATGCTGCATCTCAAAAAAGAAAGGAAAGATTAGCACTACACAGCAGAGCATTTGCAGAAATACCATAAGTAAACCCCTGGAGGGTGAAACAAAATCAGCCTTCCTGAGGCAGACAGTGCATCCCCTCCTGACCATGAGCTGCTGCTGATAATCCACCTGCACTGTATCCTGGTGAGCCAGAAGCTCTGTTTCACACACTTCAGCACAGATTAATCAAGAGATCCCCTAAAGCCGAGGAAGTAGACACCTGGCAGTACAAGAAACTGTCCACACCTGCTCCTAACCCCAGGTGAGCCAACAATGCCTCCTAATCCATGGGGCTGGGGGCAGCTGGGGGGAATAGTTACCCAAATGCCAACCCCTAAGGTGCAGCCCTCAGGAAAACAGACATGGGAAACTCCAGAGCAGCAGCTTCTGTTCCAAATACTCTCCCCTGTCTTTTTACAGTTCTGTATTTAATCAAACTGATTTCTGTATCCCTTTGATGGTCTTACTGATTCCTCTTCTTTCTGCCTTTCTTCATCAAGCCACAGGCAAACAACTGCTCTAATGGATCATGGAAGCTGCTTGGAAAAGTTAAACTTTATGAACCCTCTGAAGAGCTTCCCTTCCTTTCACTGCTACTGCCACTAACACTGACATGAAATTATTATGAGCAGAACTTCATGACTTTGCATACATTACATTATTTGAAGAGACACCTCAGTGTACAGCCGCAGAAGACACTGGATTATTAAAACTGAAAAAAATAATAAATCAATAGCTTTGGCTTCACTTCTGCTATTTGGGTTTTTCCATGGAGGCTTTACCATCTTCCCCCGGAGTCACTGGCTCTGACAGCTCAACTGTAGGACCGGCTGAGTCTGGAGTCAGGAGTTACCTCACCCAGGGCAGGCTCCCTGTCCCAGCAGCTCTCACCTCGCTCCCCTGTGCAGACACGGCTCTCCTCGGCTCAGCCTCTCCCAGGAGCTCCAGCCTTACCTGCAGTTTCCCTGGAGAGACAACTTCTGACTCGCAGCTTGCAGAGGCAGCAGTAAGAATTGGGATGTGAAGCTGTTCCTGTTGATCTACAGGATCAGGAAGGCAGAGAAGACATCAGTGCCTGCCCTTTCTCTCCCTTCCAGACAAGCAGAGAATTACCTTGCACAGACAGGCTTTCCAACAAGGAATATCCCACCAAACAAAAGCCAGCCCTGATGGGATCCGTGCTGACAAAGGCTGGGCTCTGCACAGGTGGGAGCTGCACACCAGGGGCTGCCAGGGCCCTGCTCACAGGCCCTGCTGGAGCTCGGCACTTCCCACCATCAGGACACAGCCATGTCACCAAACCCCCATGCCCTGCCCAGCAGCTGAGAAGGAGCCACTCAGGGAGCCCTCAGGCACCAGGGCCTGACGGTGCAGCTGCTCTGCCCAAAGGCTGCAGGCTCGGGCATTCAGTGAAAAAAGGTGGCAAGAAATTAAATTCTGTGACTTGCACATTTTGAGCAGTGATGGAAACTCAGGGAGGCTCTTTTATCAGTCCAGACAGGGAAAGTCCTGGAGAGGGGCCTCTGCAACAAGAATTTCACATGTAAATTATTTGTTAATGGGATAAGAAAATCAAACGGACACTGGGATTCTGTAGCCAGAGAAACACCACAGCTCATCTCTATGATTCACAGATTCTTTATCTTTCCTTCAAAAATAGCTGATTCCTGAAAGACTTCATGTGAGAAAAGGCTCCTGCACACCTAGTAATCCCCTCAAATGATGAATGAATGTGGTATTAAATCATCTCAGTCAAAGAGACACAACTAATCTAAAAAAAATTAAAACAACACATCACTGATAAGGTACAAACCATCAATTCCAAGAATTCCTAATTTGCTGAACAAATCAAGGAGATGATTTTTTCACCTGAATGATGAAAAATAATTACCAGATGATTTTTTCATGAGAGCAGATTCCTGCAGCTCCGTTGCTCTGACTACCTGTCAGCTGCACAATTTTCTTTCACATTTGATTGCTACACTGCAACCCTACATGCTAAAATTTTTTGTGAAAAGAGGGAATCCCTTAATAAATTCCTGTTTAGGATAGTTTTCAATCACAACACTAACAGCATGATTTGCTGCCTGCCCTCATCCAAGACACGAGAGCTACTGCCCAGCCTCTTTCCACCTAACCCAGTTTCCCAGCCTGAACTTCTACAGTCACTAGAAATAAAATTTGAGGTTTTATTTCACTTATTTATTTTAGTTTTATTTAAAAATTTTGTACTTCCTCAGCTTTAAACATACATTTTTGTTTGAAAGGATATAAACTCTTGTGTCCCATTTTCCCATGCTTACTGCTGGATTTATGAGGAGAATAAATTTTCCCTCGGAGCACTTAAAAAAAAAAGATATTGAAAGAAAAAAATCCACATTTATTTCTTTACCAGTGTTCTTGCAAACTAGTTTGCCATTCTCCAGTTGCCACCAGTCATTGCACTCTTGTGGTGCATGGTCTGTCCCACTCACACAGTGCCAAGGAATCACTGGAGAGGAACAGAGATGCACCAGGACCATGTCTGAACTGTGCTGTGTCAGCTACCAAATTGCAGCGTGGGATTTTCTGTTTTCCAGGGCAAAACTTGCCCTTACACAAAATAACAGCAGGGGGAAGTAATGCCTCTGCCTGGAGTGATTTTTCTCCTCCACTGGCTACAGAAATACAATGAACTCTTTGCCTGTTGCTTAATAATCATCACAGAAAACCCACCAGCTGTCAAGAGGCAGGCTTGGTGTGCTAAAATAAATGCTGTGCCCGTGATCTGCAGATTTCTCTTCCCCTTTTACCTCAGCCAGACTGTTTAGTCTAATTTACTACCTGCACTCATCTTAACTATTCCACTTAGCAGTGAATATACTCAAAGGCTCATTTCTCCCAGCTGTGTGGCTTAAAAAAGATTTTGTGCATTGACTTCAAGATATACACCCCTAATGCCCCCCAAGTGCTGATCTGCCTGCACAGTATTTCATGTCCTGGTCTGGAGCCCAGCTACTTTTTGCCCAACCTCCCTGGGTCCAGAAGATTCCAACTACTCCCAAGGCACTACATTGTCCAAGTAATGACTCCTTTGTAATTGTTAAGCTGACAGTATTTTCTGATTCTTTCAAATGAAAATTTAAACCAAGGCTTGAATTTACCACAGCTGTAGTTTCCAAGTGAAAAGGTACAGCAGGCACCTGGGAAAAAAACCCCACATGCAACAAGTGAAAAACAGATGCATTTTATTACTTGGAAACTGGAAAAAAAAAAAAAATCTGAACTATTTTTTCCATTTACAAGTATTTCTTCATATGCAACTGGCCAGCAGTAAAATCAAGATTTCACTAAACAATCTACAAATCTTGCAAATGCCTCTGACAGTGTAAAACACGGCCTTCATGTCACAACTTGAAGTGCTAGACACAAAAACCCCCTTAACCTCAGCAATACTGATTAGAAGAGGAGGAAAACTCAGTAGGAACTCTGGGAACCCCGCACCGTGACAAAATACATCACAAAGCTTGTGCTCTTGTAACATGCACAAGCTTCAGGAACACGAAGTTTATGGAAACACATTCAGAAAAGTTAATGATAGCCCAGGAACAGTGTTGGGTTTTTGTGACAGGGGTTGCTGAAACTGCAATTAATGTAAGGAAAGCACAGGCTGCCAGGGGGCTATTTTAGTGTTTGGAGAGCAGCACAGGGCTGAGAAAGTGCAATCGACTTTAACTCAGCTGTTTTGCCAAAACTGACATTTGTCTTTGAAAAGGATAAGCCAAGCCAAAGACAGAATGCAAGCTCATCTATAATCAATAACAAATCTCCAAATAAATTAAACAGGGTTGCAAAATCAGGTTTGGACAATAAAGACTTGATAATTACAGAAATGACAACGAAGTGTTATTGGAAAAATATTTTTGGCTGTGTTAGCCCAGGGGGGGCCACTGCCCTGGGCAGAAAGCCAAGCAGAGCAGCCAACACTTGCTACAGCCCCACATCCTGCCTGGCTTTTGGATGCCCTCCCTGCTGGCACATTCAACCCCATTTCCATCCCATCCCCAAAATTAACCCTCCCTGCTTTGCCTCGGCCCTGCACTGACCACAGTCCAAGAGTGTTTCTATGCAGAGCACCTGTAACAGCAGCATTTCTAGTGGGTACTAAAACAGGTGTCAGTACCCTCTACAATTTACACAGGGCATGAGAAAACCACATCCATTATTAGCAAACATCCCGGGGGCAATGCCTGTTGCAAAGCAGACCTGAATCACACTCACAAATTATATTCCGATAGTGCACAGAGATGCCAAAACCATTCTTCCAAGGAACAGCTTGGAAAACAAAAAGTGGGAAAAGCCTCCAACAGGAAGTACAAGGCCATGGCAAAGAGATCCCCTTGCACAACCAATGGGACACAGCTGCCACAGGGCATGAAATCCTGCAGGATTCCCTGAGGGAAATCCTCCTCACAGCCCTTCAGAAACCAATCCACAAACCAAGCTCCCAACACCTTTGTGGCAAGCACAGAGCAGGACCCTTCAGCCACCACTTCTGGGCCTTTTCTCCTGGTTTTCTTTTTTACCTTGTTGGACTGCCTGAAGCCAGCCTGGGGGATGTTCCTGTCAGGGAGGGCTCAAAGCCAGGCTCTGCTGGCTGTCAGCAGCTGGCCCAGCACAGCCTTCCCTGGATCGGTTTTGGGAGGGTAGGAGGAACGTGTCCCGGGTCGTGATGCTCCTGCCACTCTGAGCATCTACGTTTGCACCATTTTTGGGCATTAATGAAAGGGCAAGGGGTGACAAACAGGGCAGCAAAGGGAACAAGAGACTTTTTGTACAGAAATTCATACCTAAACCTCATTCAGAAGGAAAACACTAAGGCCATTCAGAGAAAAGCTACACTAGAATTTCTCTGCAAGAAGCTGAGAACACAAGGACTCTTAAAACACCTCATAACAAACATTCATTTATTGTTTATTTCCCCCATATGAATCAACCATCTCAGAAATTCCATCACACGCAGGGCAGAAAAAAGTTATATACAAGAGGGACATACATCCCCAAAATAAGATGTACAGATTTATCGTGGGAACCAAGAGGGAAAGGAGGGGACAAAACCAAAAACAAGGACATTGCAGTCAGACTTTGACTTTCAGTTACAGAAGAGATCTCTATCTCCATGGAAGCGGGGTTTTCAACTATTAAATAAATGGCATCTTAAAAATAGAACATTTGACAATTTCAACACATGTATTATTATTTCTTTTAAATAAATATTGCATGGAAATGATGCTGCTTTGCCACCATAGCTGCCTCCTTTCCTTCTGGGATTAAACAATCACCCCTGGTTTTCCTTGGATTAATGGTTTGCTTCTTAATGGCAAATGCTATTTCCTCCACTGCTATGTTTTGATTTCTGTTTTTATTTATTTTTTGTTTGTTTGTTTTAAAGGCCTGAATAGGCCCAGGTGAAAACAATGAGCTTCTTTCCTAACCCTCTGCAGGCCTCTGACCTGGCTCAAGGTTGAAATATGATGGCTTTTAAAAAACTTCCTATTATTTAAACAGTCTTCTCTGCGCCCTGAAACAAAACCTAGCTTCCTGCTGTGGAGCCTGGGAGTGATGCTTTCACAGATTGCTTTCCAAGTGAGAGCCCCCAAAGAGTCCCCCACACGCCTGTGACACAAACTGCCCGTGATCGCCGTTCCCCCGAAGCCCAGGGGAGTTTGTCCTGGGAATGGGAGCAGCCCTCGCACAACTGCTTCTGCACAGCAGCAAGCGCCTCTCGGGTGGGAGCCTGGCCTGGCAGCAGGGAGGGACATGGATGCGCACAGAAGGGAAGTACCAGGACACCCCTGTCCCTGCTGCTCCTTATGCTTTCCCCTAACACTCTGCTACGGTTCCTGCAGGCTCCCACAGTGGTTTTCAGGTTCAATAAAGCTTTCGTCTTTCCTCCTCCTCCTCCTTAGCTGGTGATCCTAGAAATAGCTTTGTCTAAAGACAAAGTCCAAAGGTGGCATCAACCCACCAGTCTGGGATCGAGTTCCAAAGTGCACATCAGTCTCCAGGCTGGCTGCCCATCCCCACGCTTCCTGAGAACAGAACAGTTAATGCTGAGCCCTTCTCTGTCCCTGGCTTACTCCAAGCAGTTGCTGCTCCAGGGAGGAGGAGTGCAAGCAAAGCTTGATAGGTAAAATGGGGAGGGGGGACATGGATCTTCCTTCCATTTGTTAGGACAGCTCATCCCTGAAATGCTCTGAGGCTTTTAACAAAGTGAACATAAAAGGCCAATCCCTTCAAGGTGCAGAAAGGCCCAGCCATGATCCTGGTGGTCCTGCACTGCCAGGGAAGGTGACAGGAGAGCTCCCCTGTGCTTGGGACCAGCACACTCCTGCTCCTCCTCCCAGAGCCAGGAGGACCCCAGGCTTCCACATGGCAGGGGCCATTTCTACAGAAACTACTTTTGGAAATGCAGACCTTTTGCTGATACTTATTTACTGTCCATTTTCATGAGCCTCAAACCCATGAGCAGGCATTTTACAAAGAGGGTACTGCTGCACATCTGCAGACCTGTTCCTCCATCGTGAAATTATGTGGAAAAGGGAGATGATTCTTTCTTGCAAACACAATTGTTGTGGGATACCATCCTTCTCTTCAGCAGTCCCATGGGTCTGTCAGAGAGGGCGAGGGATGTGAGAGGGGACCAGCGGGCTAAGGCACACTGTTACGTATGAGGACGGCAGGATGCTGCTGCCACACCACAAGGAATCTTTGGGTAGAGAAGGGCATCATCTCACTGAATACACAAATGCCATGGGTGCTGCCTTCGCTGACACTGTGACAAGGACAAAATGCTTGGAAACAGCTCATTATTCCCTTTCTTGTTCCCTTGACAGGTTTCTAAGTCACTGGGCCCATCCTAAAGTGTGGCTGAGAGAACACATGAGTTGTCTCCCACATGAAGAAGACCCTACTTTGGTACAAATCCTGCTCTTAGATATTCACCAAGACCCTCAGTGGTTGCAGGCAAATATCCAAATGCGAAATCAATCTTATGTTCCACATTCAGCCACTTAATCCCTCCTTAATCAGAAACAATTCCTTCCCATGGAAGCTCTCAGAACAACGTCCAAGCAATCACAGTGAACCAGTGCAGCTTTCCAGCCCCACCCACCAAAATGACAAAAATCAGCCCAACAAAGAATCCTCATGGTGACATCTCTCAGCAGAGAGGCAGGGCTGTTCCAAACACACCACGTCGTTTTGCCACCCCAACTGTGTTTGGCTTGCAAGGCTAAAGCTGAGCCAGCCCCTCAGCAACACAGCTGGAGTGCCCGGGGCATGGATGTGCACGAGAGCACAGCAAGGAGGACCAAAGCAGCGATGACTTGAAAAGGAAACTTGCAGCACTGAAGGCAGTGGCTTCCTCAGTTATGTCAGCTGGCTGACAAAAGCAGGAGGGTGAGGTTGGAGAGCAGGCAGAGCAGATCCTTTTGCTGTTTTTCCTGTAACATAATGCTGTTTGGTGCTTGATGAGGTTGTTACTTGCTCTCTGAGCAACAAAGATTGCATCTGTGCTTGCAAAAACAACTCCCCTGGCATGTTGTCTGGGCACACAGCTGCTGCAGACTCTGGGATGTTGCATAACCACCTCTGGAGGCAGATTTCCTTCTTGTCAGCATCATGTGCAATTATTGTCCTGCTGGTTATTTGTAACAGAAATGTTTATAGACCATCAATACATCGGGCCATTCAGACAATTCATTGCACTTCATCGTTTTAAAGGAAGGTGCCATCCTCCATCTCTTCTTTTTCAAGGTAGCAAAGTCCTACCCCAGAAAAACACCGTTCAAGGGTTTTCCAGTGTAACCAGATAACTTCCAACTTCATTTAAAATATTTTCCCTTGCAGGTGCTTTGTATTCAACAATTAAAAAAAAATTAAACTGTTTCTGAGGCTTCAAAAGTGCAAAAAAACTTCAAGGTATTTAACCACCTGGAGAACCAGTTAAGGCATATTTGCTTCCAGTCTCAGCCACTGTAATCCCTGTCTGATGTAGTGTACCAGGTCTGTCAGGCTACTGGTCAGTGCCAGAGCACTCGTTGCTCTGCTGAGTTCAGCAAAAAACTCTGGAAGAAAAGAAAAGGGAGAGAAGGAGAAAACATTTGGTTGGTTTCATACACCAGGCACACCTGACAGGTGAGGAGTGACAGCAGCAGCACACAGTCAGCTGGCCAGTCCTGTTAAACAATGCTAGTGCAGAGAGCTCAGCAGTGTCACAGGGCTGGGAAGGGTGGCAAGCACAGCAGGCAAGGCAGGCAACCCGAAAACACATTTACACACACTGAGCCACTTCCTCATGTCCTGAGACTTTAGAGGACACAGAGACTCCGTGGGAGGTGGGCAAAAGTTTGGGTGTTCACACCACAGGCCCCATTTCGAGCTTCCCCCAAATTCTAAAGAGGCCAAATTTGAGTGTCTTCCTGAGCAGCACCCAGAAGCACACACAGCTGTGGTCCCTTTCCTTCATCCATCCTCAAACCTTGGAGACATCAGGATTTCTCTACTGGTGTAGCTTGCCAGGCTATACAGCTCTGATTTGGATTGCTTATAGTTGAGCATGTCAGGCAGATCTCACATTCTTCCCATCCCACCAACTCCATGCATCCTGCTCCTCCTCCTGCACAGGAGGCAGCTCCGGCAGCACACCTGACCCTGCCGTGAGGGGATGGCAGGCTGCAAGCCCTGCTCTGTGCTGGCAATCAGCTGTGCAGGTGACCATGAGCTGTGGGAAATTCTCACACCTATTCCTTTGCACTCACCTTTCCAAGATATTCCTGCATGACCTGCCTCCCCCTGACACGGGCCCAGTCCCTCACTCTTCAGCTCAACCATGTTGCTAAAAGGTTGTTGTTACTTTTTCAGAAACTGGTAATTCTTAGCTCTTCTTTTTGACACACAAAGACTGAAGCTAGAGGTGGAAAACTTCTGCTTGGCTGTGCAAGGAGTTCTTCAGAAGCAGAGTGCACAACACCTCCTTTCTAATATTTGCCAGTGCAGAAGCAGCGAACACTTTCCCTCTGATTTTCCTGCTTTTGTTTACAAAATCCATGCCTTCCAAGAGGAATAGAAGGAGTTCAAAGCCCCTGTCTGAGCAAACAGAAGATAACCTGATCAGTCAGCACAGCATCATGTGAAAGGAGAGGGACTTCACATCCATGCCTGCAGCCTCAGCTTGTCCTTGCTAAGGAAGATCAGAGGCTGGAAGACAACCTGTTAGAGTCTTGTGATCCACGGTGCTGCTCTGAATTACAGTGAGGAGCTGGGACCTGTCAGTGGACTCTCCAGAGGGCTCTTCAGCTCTGCACAAGTGACTTGGACAGCAGTTACAGCCCACTGCTTTCCAATAGCTTAGGACTTCCCTGTTCATAGGATCTTGATAGCTAAAGGCTACTGCTCTTTCTTTCTCTTCTTATGCCCTATGAATTGCATAAAAGAATCAAGGATGTGACTTTTAAAATTCATTTTGTGTTCTCACTCTGTACCTCTTTGTATATTACACTGATTATCTGTAAGTTCCAGTTCTGAAATGCCTCCACTGTCCTGAACAGTGACAACACTGCCAAGCCTACATGAGTATTCACTGGCCTCCTGCACAGATCCACTCCCTAGAGAGTATTTAGTACCCCAGTCATCATCCCCCTACATCGGGACCAGCCACACAGAGCACGTTTTGAATTTAGTCTTGACTGATGCAAGGCTGTGCTCAGGCTGCCCTCCCACACATTTTCCTCCATGACTCACTCCATGGCTTATTAGCAGCATCCACTGCTTCTATGTGACAGTCTTTTATCAGCCTTTTGAGGACAGAATCGAAAATACTACACATGAACTGCTGCTGCAAGCACAGATTTGCTCAGAGGACAGCCAAAACCCAGTTATTTTACTCAGAGGTTACTTGGAAAGCCTTTTGATTTTCAACAACTGCCTCATTAGTGTGAGGATTTTTACAGCCTCCCAACAATTCAGACAGGCACAGTGTGCTTATTTTCTTTTGCAAGTTTGCCAACAGGTCATGGCAATGCATCTCTTTGCCCACAGTGGCTCACAAAACTTAGTGTTTTATGAAAAATGACACTGCTAAGGCCACGTGGGATGGCAGGTCACAGGCTGGACTGCACCCACCCTGTGGCTTTTGTGTATTCACCACAGCACAATACAACATTTTTAACAACAAAACAGTGAAATTTAAAAAAAAGTTGCCACAATTCTAGGAATTGTTGCTGGCAAATGCTGGGCACATGCCCAGCAAGGACTCAAATTCAAGTGCTGCTCAGCTTCTCTGTTAGGCAGAGAAACCAGCTTCACAGTTTTCAAGACAAAACGACCTGGAAGTTTGACAAAAACTAAAACACAAGGCTATGGGCCAAAATGATGTTTTTAAACAAAGTGAACCAACTCAGAAAAGCTCAGTGCCCCAAAGGGAAAGACAGAAAAACCCAAACCCCTTATGCTTCTTGTGTTACCGAGAAGCGGGCTGGCTGGGTTCCTGCACTCGACACCCTCACCCCGCAGCTCTTAGACATTTGAGGATGCCAAGACAACTTTTTAATGGGAACACTCATCAATATATCACCATCAAGTATCTCTGCCAATATGCCCTGGCAGAGATATTCAACATACTTCATGCTTTGATCTTTAGGTATGGTGCTTGCTGCACTGACTGTTAGGACTGAAGCAAGAACACACATAACCATGACACACGAGACAGAAAAGACAAAGGGCAAAAACTTACCTTTATTCTTTCTGGCCAGGGCATCAGCCTTTTCCCAAATTTCATATGCATGGAGGATATAGGAGGTGATGTTGACATAGGAAGAGGTGACACTGGAGATATGACAGGAGACAGTGACAGTAGAGCCAGTGCTGTTGCCAATGCCATTGTAGCCAATGCCGTTGCTATCATTTGATCCCGGCTGAGAACTCACAGATTCAGCAGGAGAGGGTATTGGAGAAAGAGGAGAAGGCAAGCCTGTGCTTCTGCAGCAGAAAAGAACACCATCATGAGCTGAACACCCACTTCAGAGCTAAACATCTTTCCACAAGGCTGCCTCATGCCAGGAGCTACCCAGTGTCACCCAGGCCTGCAGCATGGAGTGGACTGCTGAAAGGTGACATGTTCAGCTACAGCACAAGCAATTGTACCTCGAGGGCAAGGCCAAGCTTTTGGAAGTGATTTAGAAGGACTCTGCTCAACAAGAGAAAATGTGGGACCAGACATCAGAAAGGGCCACCCATCCATCTTCCAAAATCTACACCTACTTGTGAAAGTCTTCACCAGATTAAACAAGTGTTTTCCCTAATGCCTTCCAATTCAGGCACACAGAAGCTCCCCTCCTATGGAGGCTGGAGCTTCTGGCAGCTACTCAGAGCAGCCAGGTCAGCCTACACACACTTATTTATAGACCCAGGGCAGCTAAATGTGGTCAGCTGGCTGCCTTCCAGACACTGCCTGGCTCATCACACCCCCACCACTTCAACCAACCTAATTTTAATCACTGGTATGACAGGGCTTCCACCACTGCTCTCAAGAGACCATTTACTTCCCAATAAACTATCCTATGCCAGGTGGCCAAAAAATGTAACTGGAATCAGCACCACCGTCAAAGTCCAAACAACATTCTCTTGGCCATACAATTTGAAAGACAGCCTGGCAGCTGTCTGCCACATGAAATGACCACAGCACACAGAAAAGCTCTTACTTATTGTCTTTGAAACACAGACACAGGACAACAAATTTTTCAATCTTACCTTACAACACCCGGAGAAGGTGCTTGTATTATTCTGAAATTACTCTGCAGCAAGGAATAAAAGCCTAGTTAGTTTTGGGCTGTTCAGCTGACATCCGTAACTACCACAGCCATCCAGCTGGCAGCTTAGTGATACCTGTGCCCTACCTTGAAGTGGTCATTCAGGAGTCTGGAATACCTCATTGCAGTGTCTTTTTTGTACCCAAACATTGCCATGTGCAGAATGGACTGGCAGCGCATGCTGTGAACAAAAACACACCCGAGGGTCAGTGTTTGTGCCCAGCCCTCATCAGCCTCGCGGGATGCAGGCAGGGACACCTCAGCTCTACTGGAAAGTCAAGAAAGCTCAAAATTTCTCCTCCTTCTGATAATGATAAAAAAAGTCTTTGTAAAAAAAATCACAAGGGAAATAAAGAAACAAGGAAGGGCCTTCTCTGGTCTTCCATACAAACAGGTGCCCAGGGTCTCAGAGGTGCCAAAGGCTGAGTAAGCCCCCATCCAGAAGTGCCTCATCCATGTTCAGCTACAGCTTCAGTTCAGCTCAAACAGGAGCAGCCAAATCACATTCTTTCACCTTAGCTGAAAGCCCTTATGCGCTCTCAAGTTACCAGCAGATCAAATTTTAAAGCCTGTGCCTTCTACATGTGGTCCTTTAGTGATCTCCCAGCTCGCTTTAGGGATGTTTCAATTCATTCTTGTTTTTATATTGTGGTTTTTCCTCTTCCTTCATATTGTTTTTTTTTTTTCCCTTGCATACCTCTAACTCCCATTTAACTCATTCCTTCACCCCTGGAAGTAATGGATCTTTCCCTCTATCAAGTTTCAAAGCAGAACATGAAGGAACAAAGCACAATTACTCACCGTAACACAGCGAAGATTTTTCCGTGTGAAGAGACTGAGGAGTCTGCAAACGGTTTCAATGTCATAATGAATCTAAGGAAACAAAATAAACAGGACCTTGTCAGCCAGCAGAGTGCTCTGAAGCCCCACAGTCTATGAAAAAAACAGTGCATGCCATTATCTCAAAAAATAGTCAGAAAGTCAGAAACCTGCCCCGAGTTCTTAGTCCTGGCATCCAGAGCTTCGTAAGATCTTGAGCAGAGGACTGTGTGCCAAAATGCCCTCCCCTCCAAACACGCTGCCAAACTGTCACCCTCCAAAAACCACTTACTTGATGAGAACTATGGTGTCACTGAGTATGCTGTAAGCTGATTTTGGTTCCAGCACATCTGATTCCAAGGCAATCCCATATTCGATGAATAAAAGGGCAGCCTCCAGGTACTGAAAGGCCTTTCCAGTCTTGTCAGTCTATTGGGGAAAAAATTCTCATTTTTCAACTAGGACCAAACACACTTCTCTCAAGTGTACTTGAGCTCTCTTTTCTTCCTAGTCAGGCAGGATTTGAAGAAAGGAAAATATTCCAGTCTGGCCTCTGGGTGACAACTAAAGGGTTCTCAGCAGAACCCTTCATGTGATCCCAGTCATCAGCTCTGTGTGCTCCATTTCTCTCTTTCTCTTGCTCAGTGGTTTCCTTGAGTAATTTATCATTTTTACTTTTGTTAGATACTGTTGTCTGGTCTTGGAGGCTTGCCTTCTGTGAGGCACAGGGGGCTTTCCCACTGCAATATTCCCTTACTTGATTTTCACGGATAAACAGAAAATAGCAAATGGACATTATCTGACTGAGCCAAAATTAGCAAAGCAGTATGTTCACTCCTGCACACTGTTAAACTGCACAGAGCAGAGAAAAATCAGATTTGCCAAGGCCACTTCCAAGTCTTGGCCACCAGCAAGATAGCTGTCAGGATCCTGACTTTTCTGACTTTTTAAACTGTCTTAAAACTAACTGTTCCATCTGTTTTCCAAGGACTCTTATGTAGCTCTGCAAAGCTAACCCCAGACAATGCCAGTTCTGAATCCCATTCTCTAGATGTGTTTGCATCAAAGAGGAACATCTGAACACCTGGCAAATAAAGACAGCCTCCCAAAACATGACTGAACATACTCCATGTATGGGGTACGGAAGTCACGGTAGCCAGTGAACCTCATTCCCACACACACAGGTACCAGGGCTGAGTGCAGGAGCTGGTCAACATTCCCAGCAGAAGGTCAAGGCTTACCATCGCATCAGCTTTGTGCTTCAGCCTCTGGGCCTGTTCAATGTAGTATTCCTTTGAATGCTGCCTGAATTGGGGACAGAGAGGAAAAACAGATGACAGAGAAACAGGGTAGGGTACAAGGCAGGTCTCACACATCTCATGAAAAAGCAGAAGCCAGGGTGGCTTCAGGGCCAGCCTTGCCTTATGCCTTCAGGGGTTTTACCATTTCTGTAATCATCTTTTTAGATCCAGCCTTCAGAAAGTACAGATGAGGGATGTCAAACAAAAACTTACTTTTCAAACTTGAGCAGAGGTCTCCTTGGCTTAGAGGTACCATTTGGCAAAGAAGGCACTGGGAAAGGTTTTGTGACATCACCTGCAGATTCCTGAAAAAGCAGAGAGATAGAGCTGATTAGAGAGATATGCCTAAACCAGTTCCAAAGCCTGGCATTCCTAAATTTCAAGTGAAAATGTTTATTTGTCCCAAGCATAGTCTAATCTCCAGGCTCTCTTCCCCAGCAATGCCTGCTTCCTTCTCACCTGACTTGCTTGTAATGCTTAACACCATTCAAACTTCTCCCAAGCACAGAGAAATTCAGCAGCAGGTTTCCTCGCACAATGACTGAGAGAGCAGTGAGGCTGCAAGCAGCACAGTTTTCGTGTCCCCTAACCAAGGCAGAATTGTGAGGTCCATTCACACTTAACCACACAACAACTGCTGGTTCCCCAATACTAACTACACTGTCAGGAAAAAGCAAGCAGTTAGAAGCCAGCTAATACAGTGTGCACAGTCTGGCTTAACACACACAGCGCAACATCCCAGACCACACACCCTGAGCCGCCAGTAAACAGCCACGTAATCGAATTTTGTAACCCAGAAATGCAAAGAACCAGCTGCAAGGATCATGAAGCATTTTGTAAACTAGCTATAAAGGCTTATATCTGGGTTGTAGTTAATTCCACAGGTTGCTTGTTTCTTATTTTTAAGCAATGCCCTCCTTCTTTTTACAAGCACGCTTATTTTTACACAAGTACACCAGTATTGTATTTGCAGTTGCCTACAATCCGAAATGGTGATCAGCATAAACATGATTCTCATGCCTTTGGTGTTTACAGAGTACGTTTCTAAGGAGAATCACATAGCACCCATGGGTTGGGGGAAACATCCCACCAGTTATCCTGGATACCTACTTTGATGCCCTTTGACAGTTCCATATGATTTCCCTCCACTTTCCTGTGCTTGGCAAACAAAGGATCCTTGTGGTTGCTCTTGTTCCTGGCAGGGTTATTCATGGCAGGCAGCTCGTCACTCTCATTTTTGAGTCTCTTTTGGGTCATCTTGGCTGACTTTGGTGCAGATTGTGCAGTAGACATGGCTGGCAGTGGTGGAATCACATCTTTCTTCTGGGTTTCAGAGGAAACTTTTGATGCTCTGGAGATGGGAAGCAGATTTGTGAATATGGTGTACATACAATCACAAATATGGTGTACATACAATGTTTGTACAATGAACAAACTTAGTTACACCACGTACCAATTCTGTTTAAACTCTCCTGGAAGTGTGAGATGACTTGTTAATACAAAGAATTCAACAAAAGCAAAATCAAACTTCAGGGGATTCACCGTGCTTTAGACAGCAAACCTAGACCTACCATCAACATACAAGCAAGCTGCTTTTCAAGCAGGAATAAGTCTCAAAACTCATCCTTGGAGCAATGACTTGTAACCAGAACGTGAGGATGCTGCAGTAAAAGCATGCCTCCAACACAGCCACTTTGCGCTCAGAGAGGGCGCAGCGATGGGGAACAAAGACACACGGACCTCCTGGCTGCCCTGAGGGAGATGGGTTATCGTAAAGAACCCACTCTTTTTATACTCGCAACTCAACCGAACTCAACCGAGCCTTAACCGAAACACGCACTCATTGGCTGGCTGCCACTGTGGTGTCGTTGTTCACGCGTCCCTTTACCCAATCAGCTCTCTGTTCGTGTGGTGTCCACGCGCCTCCCCAGCCAATCACTGCCTCACGCACCAGGCGACTCCCAGCCGGCCCTCCGGCCATCCGACCCGCAGCTGAGCCCCTCCCGGAGTGCCTTCCAGTGAACCAAATTTAACAAAGGTATTCTTATTTCCCACATCCCCCCCTCTTTTCATTTAATCCATAAAAACACACTGAGAAAAACCTGAACAGATCCTGAAACAGTTTCAAATGTAGCGTGGCTAAGGAAGAGGGGGAGTAAGGCGGCAACAACCTTTCAGAAACAGCAACACACGCATGTTGTGACACGAACAACACGCACGTGCTATCAGCATGCCCAGCATGCTCTGTCCATCTTAGGGGTAAGGCATTCGCGGTGCATTCGCCGTTCAGGATGGCGCAACACATGGCCGCACACACCGCGAAGGAGCCAGTTTCACGTGGTGACCTGTGGAGACACAGGCACAACCCTGCCCCATGGCAGTAGATCCAAGGGTCCTTTCCATTGCCCTGGTAACAGGTCCTTTGCCGTTACTGGAGGTCTGGGAGGAGCCTTCATATCGAAAGAATATTGTCTTTCACGTGCTGTTTGGCCAACCTCATCCCGATTTAATCTGTCACGTGGGCACCCCATGAGGGAGGTAATTTCCGTGACTAAAATCCCTGGGACAAATCACCCAACAAGGCAAATGAACTGCAGCACTGCCTGCCTCTCCCCCTTTTGGTAGATGGTATTTTCTGTGGTCAGAGATACTCACCCTGACACTTGATCCTGTATGTGCTTTGACAGAATTAAACCGAGTTCTTCCTTTAAGACTTGCCAGATGAACTAGACAACACTTACAAAGTTGAGAGAGACTTACACACTTAATAACATTAGATTTCTGGTCATCTGAAGTTAGAATGACCAGGGAACTCTGGCAGCTCTAAGTAGCACCAAATAGTTCTAAACCTTGTTTCACCACTGCTCATTTACACATTTTTATTCAGTTTCTCAAAGTTTGCAAGAAAACACTGAGGAGGGAAGCCCAGCTCATGGACTGCAACATCAGAGGAGGAGGAAATTAAGTTTAACCCAGTGAAACGACTGAGGTGTGATGGTGCACATCCTGCCTGATTCTGTTGTGCATGGGACAGTGCTCTCCCCTCTTTCACCACGCACTTTTCCCACAGTTTGGTCCTTACTCACTGCACACGTGCTGCCAAGCTTCTCCACCTTGGCACAGATGATGCTCCACAGAGCACAGAACCATCACCTGACCTGCCCCAGTGCACCCTCTCCCCAAAAATGCATCCTATCCTTCCCACTACTCCAAAAGCCAGACCATGACTAAAATAGGTGCTCATTTTCACTGAGAAAAGGGGAGGAATAAACCCCAGCATTAAAGCTCTTCCATTACTACCACAGCTCAAATATCCCTTCACCCAACTAAATGTTAGTCCCAATGCCTCAGTGCTTCCGGAATGTGTCAGTGTTTTCTCTTCAGAAAAGCAGTTTACTGCTATTGTCAGGACACAAACCTCAACACTGCATACCAATCCAAGCCAACACCTCAAATCCAAGCCACAAGCCAGCAGGAACTGAATGCAGTAGCCCATGACTGAGGCATGAGTCTCCCCTCTTGGGAACACTGCCCAGTTGGAAACAGGCTCTTGGAAGCACTCATGCTAGCAAAGGCCTGGCCAGAATGCTGGCAGTGCTCTGGTATGCAAATTACAGGGGAAGCTGCAGCAGGTCTACCAGAAGCACTGCAAATGCTGTGCCAGAAAAAAGGAGGAACTCCTGGCCACAAAGGCCACCTGAAATTCAGGACTCCAAAGGAATGTTACTTGTGTGTCCATTGGATCACTTATAAAAACAAGACAAAGACAACAGGATGATTTCAGTGGAGAAAGGAAATGCTCCCTACCCTTACCCACCCACACCTACAGAGCTGTTTTCTAGACTGGTTGCTTCCAGGATGTAAAGGCAAATCTTCTGTAGATTAGGTTTCAGAAGGCACATCATTTTAGAAGCAAACCCATGAGTGTAAGGACAGGAGATACAGTTCCTTGATCTAAGCTGTTTAAGGAAAACTTGGATTTATACATCCTTCTGCTGTTCCACCACTGTATACTCACTTCAGCTTACTGGAGTCTTTGTTAGCTGAAGACTGCAATGATTTTGTTCCTTTTTCTAATTTCATTTTCTTCCTATCAGTCTCCTCCTTCTCTTCTCTCTAATAGGAAGAGAAAAAAAAGGAAAAATAAAATCACTTAGGATTTCAAAGTTCAAATAAAATACAGACCAATACAGCTAAGTTTGATTGATTCTGGTTAAACAAAGAAGAAAAAATACCTTATTGGAACCAACAAATTGCAAACCCACAGCACAGAAGATACAGATTGTAAGCTCATTGACAGGTAACCAAAAATGACATTTTATCTGATTTTGCTTGGATAGATTAATTGCTTTGTAGTGGCAGGGATGGAACTGCTAAACCTATTGCTGTTAGCAGTAATAAAAAGCAAGGCATTTGGACGTGAGTTAGATCACACAGATACTCCAGATGTGCAGGGGGTTTGGTTTTTATTACCAAAATGCTGATATAGCTGAAATTTTTAAGCACTGGTAATCCCAGAGCTGGATGCAGCGCTCCAGGTGGGGTCTCACCAGAGCGGAGCAGAGGGGCAGAATCCCCTCCCTCAGCCTCCTGACCACACATCTTTGGATGCGGCCCAGGACACGTTCAGCTTTCTGGGCTGCAAGCACACACTGCTGGGTCACATCCAGCCTCTCATCCAGCAGAAACTCCAGGTCCTTCTCTACTGCAATGCTCTCAGTGAGTTCTTCTCCAGGTCTGTGCTCATGTCTGGGACACAGCCAGCTTTTTGTCACTCACTGGGCTGTGCTATGACTCTGGCAGGGTGCTCAGGACAAGGCTCCAGCACTGAGATCACATCCTTACACTGTTTTTCAGGTTCTACACTGCCACAAAAGACGTCTGACAGCTGTACCTGACCTAGCTGGCTGCCGTGAGGCCTGAGCCTCCAGGGGTACTGATGCACTGACAGAACTGACAGTGAGGCTCTAAGGGGGTTTCCCTGCAGTCACGCACTGGGATTGCCAGGGAAGACATGTCTAACATCAAACAGCTCCTCTCCTGTGTCTCTTAGACAGCAGAAGACGCGACAGATTGACTGCCTGTTTCCCTTTCTCCCACTGCTCTGTCAGAGCAGGAACTTCTGGGGTCTCTCAAGTTTCTTCACTATTTCCCTGCTCTTCTCAATTCTCCCTCACAACTACAAGAAATTCATAAAATGGCAAAACTGAATTAAACCCAAACCAAGGTTCTTCACCCACCCATGCTAAGCCACCTGCTCTGTGAGGAGGAGCAAAAGCGGAGTCAGGGTCTGAAATATCCGGAGGGAATACCCATTCACCACAAGGCCTGCAGCCAACTCTTTGTGCAGCTGACCCATCTGGCTGGAGGTATATTCATAGTCCCCTTTGGGAGTCAGCTTGCAAAAAAACACTTGTGAGCAACAATCACCTCAGTTAAATAAAGGACTTTCTTGTAATTCAAGGGAAAGTGACTGTTACAACTGGTTTTGTTGTCTGACAAAACTAGGATTTCAAGAAAACAGAGCAAAAATATATTCTAAAACACCAGAGCACGTTAGACAGCTTCCAGGGCTTTTCGTTTGCTCAAGAGGAGATTTGTGACCAACAAGAAACATCTGCAGACAGTTTTGATTCACATTCCCCTTGATAATAGCTTCACAGGAGGATAATGGCTCTACTCACAACCTATGAAGTGGGAACTCTACATGGGCTTTCCAAACACCACATTGATCCTTGTACAAACCCACCTCCCACTCCACCTCTCACCTTCTTCTTTGCAAGGGACTCCTCAGGAGTGTCCGTGGCTTTCCTCTTCAAGTTCTGCTTCCTCGCACCAGGAAGGTCCTTGGTCTCTGCTTTCCTCTGGTGTCCATCTTTCCGGGGTGGCTGAGGGACTTTTTCCAGGTGACAGAGATCTATTTTCACCAAGAGGCGCTCATGGGTTGGGGGGTCCCTCACTGGTGAGAGCAACCTCTCCCCGAGAGGCAAGGGCAGTTTCTCCTTGTGCAAATCCTGAGGCCTGTGGCTGCTGGTCCTGATGGGGGTTGTGCCCTGGCCCTGAGGAAGGGGACTGAGAGCATCACGTGCCTGGGCATCTCCCATGAGCTTGGGGTCCAAGAAGGGTTTGGCGTTGGCCTGGTGGGAGCCCTTGTCCTTTTTTTTCTCAGAGGGCTCTTGAAGTCCTGACTTCAGGTCTTTTCTGTCAGTGGATTTTGTCTTCATTGTTTTTTTGACTTTTGGCTTATCCCTGGAAGACTGGTCTGTGACTTCCAAAGGACCAGGCTCACTCTCCACCTTCAGGCCTCTCTTGGGCCCGTCATGCACCAGGGGCTTGCTGGGCCTTTTGATCCCCACAGTCTGCCTGGGAGAGGGCTCCTCAGCACGTGCAGGAGGCTTCTGGCAGCTGCGTTTGGTCGGAAGAGGAGCCTCCAGAGGAGCCCTGGCCACTTGGCTCTTGTGAGGAGTCTCCCTCAGCTCAGCATGCTCCTGGGAGGAATTGCTGCTGATGCCCCGCTCCTGCTTCTTGCCCTCCTTACGTCCATCCCCACAGGCAATGTCACTGGGGCTCTCTGTTGGCACTGCTGGTGGGTTCACCTTGGTCAGCCAGTTGTCGAGCTGCCACTTATTAGAAGTTGGTGGCTCAGGCTGCAGACAAGAAGAGAAAGGGAAGATTCAAAACTGTTGCCTTTATGGGCTGTTTCCATCCTAGCACAGCCCACCAGAGCCCAGGGACTCTTGCCTAGAGGTCTCAAAGTGCGTGCTTATGCATGTGAAGAACTGACTATAAACAAACAGGCCATGTGCTCTAACTTGCTTCAGAGTATCCTAGATGAACATCAGGCTGAATAGAAAAAGGACAAAAAGGTCAATGGCAAGTAGTTAGGATTTCTTTCGTATTTTCAGGACAAACCAGGCAGAATTTGGTAAAAGAGGAGAAGCATAACATCTTCCTTCAAAGACACCATATTGCAGTGGGCAAAGTCTGTAACTGAACTGCTGGAGGGCAAAGAGTATTAGAGTGAGATGGAAAGACAGGCTGTCTCAAAGTTTGTTTTTGGCTTCTCCCTGTTCATGCACTTCTAAGGTGAAAAGAAGGAAAACTAGAGCTGAGGCAGGGGAGGAAAAATAAATTACAAGGGGCTTTGTAAGAGTACCTCAAAACTGCCAGTGGATTGTTTCACATCAGCTGCGGTCTGCAGATAGAGCCATGCACTTCCCACTGGCCTGAGAATGTTTTGCAAGCTGGAGGAACTGTTTGAAAGCATGGGACATGAGCACTTCTGCAGCAGATTTTTTAAAAAATGCATGGTCTCACAATTATGAAAGTTTAAGGCAGCAAGTGCTTGTTTGTCTGCTTTCCCAGTAAAAGCCTCAGAAATGCCACTGCAGCAGTATCCAAGCCAAATTCAACAGCAGCCAGACTAAGCATATTCCAGCCCTTCCTGCAGGTCTGATCCCTTCAGCTGCGACCTGGGAGAAGCTGAATCTCACTCAGGCACGGGAGATGCAGGGAGGCAGCAGCTCCTCTTAAATTATCAGGAAACTGGTCTCACCCTGACACTGCCCATAAAAGGCACCCAGAAATCCCGCATGGGCAGAAGTGGGCCCCACAGAGCGCAGCCCAGCCATGCTTCCCACCTGTGTCTTGCTTGTGTCTCCACAGTGAAAGCATTGATTCCTCCAAGAGAGCTAGACAACAATGCCAAAGGACATGGGGGAACAACTTCCAGGTTGGGCATCTGAAAGTCTAATTATGTTACTACGGGTAACTAATGCTGACAAACTCTAGAAGGGAAGTAAAGGGCAAGAAACGTCGAGTGATGCAGCAAAGATGTCAAGGGGACACCTGAACAATGACAGTGTTTCAGTCTCCAGCCCTGACTGCACTGGGACAGCAGAGAGTGTGAGGCAAGGGGCTGTGTATGCAGCCTCCGCCTTTTATTTGCATTCACCTCAGGTGCTGGTGCTCTTGGAGGGTCGTTCGCTTCACTGTCACTCGAGTGGCTCTCTGTCTCGGAGTCTGAGGAGCTGTCTGAGTCACTGGTGCTCCCTGACTCTGAGCTGCTGGAATGTGCTGATGCCACACTCTTGGGCTGGGACTGTAGGGAACTGCAAGGCCACCATGAGATAAAATTAGAAAGCAGCATGGCTGAAGGTTACTTACTTATTATATTGACATGGCAGTATTCAAAAAAAACCTGAAACCTCATGCTTTGGCACTGAGATGAGAGGGGAGAGAGCCCGAGAAATACACTGGCATACTCAAAAAATAAAGCACCAGAATATAAAATTTCTGGAAATAATAAAACCTTCAACTCCAACCCAGTCAAATATGTAGCAGAATGCCACTGCTACAATGTGAAGCTGCATTTTGCCAACCAAAGTTTAAAAAGCACCAAAATTGCCCAGTGTTTTTCTGAAAAACCCAACCCTCAAAATGAAAAACTTAAAACAAAAGTGAACAAGACACGAACATATTTCAGGATGGTTTCTGTTTTTTCCATTCCCCCTGTTAAGTTTCCACTTCATCTGTGTTATTTGGTCATGCTGCTGTAACCACTTCATTGATAGCCACATCAGGCAGCAGCATTTCTTGCAACACCCTCCTCTAACCAAAAAGTGTTTTGTTCCACACTGACAACGGAGTGGACAGAATCAAGGGAGAGCTGTCAGTTTTATGCACAGTGGGGGTTTTTTTGGTTTGAAATGGGCTTACAGCATTAAAATGTAGATATTTTATTTTTTCTGCTTTGGTTTCTCACATCAGTATCAACCCATTTGTATGAGTTAGAGGCAAGCTCCTTGCTGATCCAAGACTCATTTCATGAGAACACTCCTTTTTTAAGAGTTTGCAGAGACACAGATCATGCCAAGTATTGGTGTGCTCCTCTGCAAGTCTGACTTTGTAGACCACTACCTTGTGCTTCAAGAATACATATATCAAGCCAAAAAGAAAAATCTATGCCAGTGCTCTCCTATAGGGAAAATTGTGAGCTTTTCCACCTTTCTTCCTCAAGTGCTGGCATGTGGATGTTCAGCCTACCTTGAATATTGCTTCTGACTAACAATACATGGCAGGAACTGCTTACAATCAGCTTCCTTATCAAGAGGAGCTGAAACAGCCTCAATGAGTCTTCCTAACCCTTTCCTGTTCTTTACCCACTTGGCTGTTTTGGGCTTCCTTCTGAGCTAAAACTGGACTCACATCTCACCCATGGCCACTACAGCCGAAAATCCCATTAGCTGCAGTGTGATCTACAGACACACTGATGGAGGGGAGGAGGAGAAGAGAAGGGAGCCATTGAGGAAATACAATTCTGGTTCATAGGCAAAATCCAGCATGCCTGGACCATTCATTTCTAATTGGAGCTTTCCTGAAAACCCCACACAACTAAAGCTTTCAACAGAAACCGAAGTCTGTAGCTACAAAAGAACTCAGGAACCCCTACCCTCCTACCCCACACATAAAAAGCAATTTTGTTTTTCTCCTTATGTGGTCTAGCGAGTAGTTTGGGAACAAACCTGTACCTTGGAGGAGCAAGTGAGGAAGGTGACTTTTCAACAACCTGTTTTGTTCACAAAAACAAAGAGGAGAGGGGGAGGAAAGGTTAGCTCAGAACTCAGAACAATGCAACAAGTGGTGATGTTTAAAGGGAAGTCTGTGTGCCTAGTGTATAAAACAGCTAAAACCGACTTGGTCGTCACCACTCTCTTCACTATCACTGAGCTGCAGGTCGTCCTGGAGCATTCTGAAAGACAACCAGAAGATAAATATCAGCCAAGGCAGACACATTTTAAAGCAGCAGGCACTGAAAAAGATTTGGTTTGTGCTTGCCAAAACAAACCAACCTCCCCCATCCTTTCTGAACATTCGGCATGCTCAATCTACTAAACCCTATCATTACCTGAAATGAATGGTTAAAATGTTTTGCCTTTTTTTTTTTTCTACCCTGCTTTCCAACTGACCTTGGGATATTTTGCAATAGAGGTCTGTAGCAATGGCTGCCATTTACAGACAACAAAGATCAAGTTCTGTGCAGGGAATGCACCTCAGAAAGTCTGCCTAGCACACTGGCACAGGGTGGAAGAAATCTGATCCTGGTACAGTAAGAGACTCTCATGCTATGAGCCTGCACTGGCTCCCCAAGGGACAGAAAGCACCAGGAGCACCAGGAGCTGTCTGCAGCAACACACTCTGCTCTCAGGGGCTGTGAATATTTCTCCTGTCATAGGGGTTCTCGTTTTGCTGCTCAAGTCTCCTATCACACATATGTAAGTCAATGCCAAAGTCAAGCCTATCTCCCATCTCTCCTCTACACAACGAACTCCATGCTCCTGCACATCTCAGCAGTAATGTCGAGCAGCTCAGGTGCTCAGAGCAGTTTACAAGTGGGGAGGCACGAGCTCTGTTTCATATTGCTAGAGAAGAGAGCAGGCTGCCCACAAACATTTCCAAAAGCATCATTTAGTCCTCTGCCTCCAGGTGGTAACTACTGTTTCAATTTCAATGTATTACTGAGGTTCTTAAAAGGCTGGAAGGGAAGGAGAGGGACCCAAAGCTCTCCCAGATTGTTGTCCCCCTCTTTGGCGATCTTGGAGGCATCCCAAAGGAGTTGGAAAATAGGCAGGCAAATCTTGGCCATTCAAAAGTATAGTTATTCAAATCTTGAAACTAGCTGGCAACTGATGCCTCAACCCAGAGGATTATTCAAGTGTCCTTCCAAAAATGGGATCAAAAGCTTGGGAACTGAGACACAGATTTAATCAACCAGGTCAAAACTCTGCTTATTTCAACCTCATTTCAAACCAAGAGCTTTCTGTGAGAAATTTTTCTTATGGCCAAATAAGAAAAATAAGTCTCTGACTCCTCATGAGAACATGTTTTATAGCAAGAAAACAAATATAAATGATCCCCAGTGAACCACATCACCCTGGAAAAAGGGGTAGAAAGTTGGAAAAAGTCGGTGCTTTCTTTTTTCAGGCATTTTGACTGCCATTCCCCTGTGATCTACCCTCCACTGCTTCATTTCCTCACACACCTTCTCGGTGGAAATCACCTCTCACCTATTTATTGAGAGTGAACACTGAAGGGAAGCTCTATGAGACACCACCTTGGAAAAGGAGAGCCCCGAATTTCCTACAGAAGGCTAACAGCCTGCAGCCTGCAGCAATCCTGCATTAGCCAGCTCTGCATGTGGGCCAGAGCCCAAGCTCACTGCCAGACACATGAGGCACAGAAAGCAAAAAAGAACAGCAACAATACAGGCACTCTCCACACTTCTGGGCAGTTTGGCCAAGCATCTACTGGCATCTCAATGAATCCCTTTTATTTTCTTTTACAACTCCTTAGGGAAAGGAGTCCTATCAAAGGTGGTAGTGAAGAAATTCCCAGGGATGCGAAAACATGCTGAAAGTTTTTAAGTTTGCTTTTGGGTTTGGGTTTTTTTGTTTCTTTGTTTGTATTTGGGGGTTTTTTTCTGCTTTAAAAATTGTGGACTAAAGACTTATTTCCTTTAGAGGTAAGGGGACAGTCATAGAATCATAGAATGGTTTAGGCTGGAAAAGACCTTAGAGATAATTTCGTTTCAAACCCCTGCTGTGGACAGAGAGGTGCAAAGAAACTACCACAATCTTCTTAAATCTGATTTAACTGTTTGTAATAAGAAGGACTACCTTTTCCACCTGACCTGCTGGTAAATAAAATCTTTCAGCATAGAAGAACACTGCAACTACACATGCTCTATTTGGACTCAAGGAACAACACTAGACTTCAAGGCATACTTCTGCAAGGGTAGACAAAGCCAGTTTCCCCAGTACAGGGTTTTGACAAATTGTTAAATAGCCTAGTTAAAGAAAATAAATCTGCCTTAATAATTTTAATGCTCCAGTTAGCTCAGGAGTTAATAGATGCCAAGGTTTCATTTGCAGAACCTGTTCATTTGCAGCTTATATACACACCATTAATCTCCCTACAGCTATTTAAAAAGAGTTCTTTCAGTGAGAGAGGCAGCACTAAAATCATTATCACTTGCCAAATAACCTCACTGAAAGCACAGGCTGGTCCCTCTCTGCTAGCCAGGTTAAAGATGCAACACCAAGAATGAGCTGGCATGTCCCCTTTTAAAAGAAGGGCTGCTTCCATTCCAGCACTGCCAGGTGCAAACTTCAGGGCTGCATTCAAGAATGAAATCCATCTGGGAAATCCCTGCACGCTCTGAAAAGCTGAATGCTTAATTTGGGCACACAGATGCCCTGGGATTTCATCTTCTAATTAACCAGCACAAACGCTGTTTGTTTTCAGCCAGCCACACTTTGCAACACAGGCTACTCCAGGCAGCTGAATTTTCAGACAGTCACGTGCACTTTGAACAGCACAGAAAGCCAGGCCTGTTGTGCCAAAGAAAACAAATCCAAAAAAGAAGGGATGCATCAGTTCAAGGGAAAGATGTAGAGGAAGTCCTCGGGCAAACTTCACTTGGACACAAACCCAGGCCACCCTGTTCCTCCTGCTTCCACTGCCTTTGCCAGCCGTGGGCACAC
Organism: Machaerirhynchus nigripectus; assembly: GCA_013397975.1. Taxonomy (NCBI): domain Eukaryota; kingdom Metazoa; phylum Chordata; class Aves; order Passeriformes; family Dicruridae; genus Machaerirhynchus; species Machaerirhynchus nigripectus. The sequence continues at coordinate 657,119 of VZRQ01003729.1, forward strand.
ATATCCCTTGCAGATGAGCACTGGCTCTGAAGTGCCCAGCAAGGATGCTGAGCAGAGAGGGCATCATGGCTAAGGACAGAGCTCCATACCATGCCAAATTTACAATTCTGGCCCTGTGGGCTAAGAAATTAGTCTTTTCCAATTATTGTTTGCATGAAAAAGTCTCTCCTGTCTCTGCTGCCTGGAAAACTGACTAAGGCGCTAAAGGGATTTTTACAAGCAGCTGAGAGCTGAAACAATGATGATGGTCATAGGGTAGCTGGGGAGGAAGTTTTAACTACTTTTTATTAGTTTTAATAGTGCAATGAAAATTTCCAGAAGTCATTGAGGAGAAACAAACTGGGGTGGAAGAAGGTGAAGCAAAATAAGGAAGAGATTAAGGGAGTAGCTGACTGGTCAGCAAGACACTATCCCACGCTCCCAGTGAGTGAGGGCTCCTCTGCATCATGCTGCAACAGTAGGAAAAGGGATGTTTAACAGACCCTATAGAGCTCGAGTGAAAAATTCTACAATCTCAACCAAGATGGAGATATGCTTTTGCTCTTACTTGTGACTAGCCCAGTTTTGTTATGTTTTTAATTAAATGCTTTGTGATGAGGAAAAGGTAAACAAGTGGAGTAAGCTGTACAAGTCTGTAGTTTGCAGCCTTCCATGGAACAACATATCATGGAGTAATGAGATCTTTATGTATCATATCAACTGACAGACATTTAAATTTAATGGTTCAGCAAGTGCCTTGCACATGAGCCTTCCAGACATGGGAAGATTTCTCTTTGTTACTTGGGGCTCAGGGTCCACCAATGCTGCATTTGGCCAAGTTAATCCTGAAAGACTAATGTCAGCCCACACAAAACTGCTTTCAAGCAACTTCTGTAATTAACCTAAGTAGCAGATAATCACTTTCACCTACAAGGACAGCACCAAGATATTTTATCCACCACTTTTTTTCCTTTAAAATTTCAGCCCTGGTTCTTTACAGTTCTTGTAGCTGTAGCTTTACTAGCCCTCCCAGGCTTTAAAACAATATCCAGAATAAGATTCAGTTTGGATCCTTTGTAATTTATGTCAGTTGGATACATTATTGTAGGTTGACAAGCACGAAAGTGTGATGTTTAAAAGCCACAGATTAAAAGAACAAAATAACTGTAATCTGGTGCATTAATAGTTGGTTTTATCCTTCAGTTTTATTCAGTCATCGTAATCATGACAAGGTTTAGTGGACTTGGCACTGCCAGGTTAAGAATTAGACTTGGTGATCTTAAAGGTCTTTTCCAACCTAAAAAATTCTATGATTCCATCATGCAACAATTATATTTCTGCTGCTGAAAAGTCCCTCCATTGAAGTTTTCTAAGAAAAATCAGACTGATAAAACCTTAATCTTCAGAAACATCAAGTAAGTTCATTCCAGGTTCTTTTAATTAACTGCACAGTAGAAATGAACAGAGTCTCGTTACTTACGATGTTCTTGGCTGAGAACTAGGCAACGTTTCTGAAGGTGCTCCATACTGCTCTGGAAATCAGAAATGAATAGGTTAGGCTTATTTGCCTCCTTTATTGCCTATTTTACCCTATGGTCTCTGAGCACCAGATTAGACTCATCACTTTCTTCTAGGACATAATTGTCATTCAGATTATTCCTCATTCCAAATGGGGTTTCCTAATGAAATACTGTTTGTCCTCTGGTGAGCTGGTGCCTTAATGTCTAGGTAATGAATGTACACAGTCTCTTAAGCCATTTCTAAATTCATCACTGTTCAACAAAGCAGAGGAAACCATGCCTCTTAATCAATGTCAACATTTGACATGTCAAATATAACACACAACACACAAAACTATCTGTCAATACACATATAACTGTGTGTTTCCTTTGGGTGTCTACTTACTCTGATCCTTTGCTACAGATCCTTCAGGTTGCAATTCCTAGAAAAAAAGGACAAAATGCAAATTGAGAATAAAATAAATGAGCTCTCTTGTAAGAGCAGCACACTGATGATTTCTTTTCCATGTGTTACTTTAGTGTAATAAACATTTCAACTACCTTGTCAAAGTGTCCAATAGTCTAAGCTGGCCTGCAGGCTAAGCACGTCTAAGCTTAGCATGGGCAGAAATGATAACATGCTACTGTCACCAAAAAAGTGTAGTTAGCACATTAGGGGTATGTACATGCTTGAAGAAATATTTTTAAAATTTTATAAGAGCTGCCAAACACTTCAGTTTAACACAGTCAGCAAATATTTCTGTTGACAAAAAGATAAAATGTAGTTTGTGCTTCAGCAGAGATACTCAAAATGTCTCAGAAAAGTAGTTGCACATGAAGATCACAATTACAACAAATGTCTAAGTTGCTGAAGCATTTTTTGTTCATCCCCATTGTGCTTTAATTTATCTGACTACTTCTGAAGGTAATACCTCCTAACAGCCCTTATTGATACAAGGGGGACAAAATCAGATGGAAACACAGGCAAGAGCCACAAAGCTCTCTTCTAGTTTAGCAAAAGTCCTGGCAGAAGGAGAGTGTCTTACCTTTGCTGGGAATGGAAATTTGGAAGGCTCTGCTTTAGTAGGTGTATTAAGAGCTGTCAGGGGAGGTGGCCAAGAGCGGGTCATTTCCTGGAAAGAGATTGAGAGGAGCAGCTATCAGGATTTTTGCTGATAGACACAGATCAAGTTTCATGCTTCAGAGATTCATTCAGATCTACCTCTTTGTGCATTTGGACATGTTTCCCCATGGTTGCTACAAAAATAGTGATATGCATTACTAACAGGCAAGAACGCAGGACATGTCTGGTGAAACACAAAAGGATGCTGGACTTCCAGGTGGAGTCCTCATGCTGCAAGCCCAACCAGTACAGGGCAGCCAGTGGGCACCTGTGCACAGCTCCCCTCCAGCTAAAACACTGCCCCAACAGCAGCTTCTGGAGAGCAATTGAGGCATCAGGATTTTGCAGCCTCAGGCAACAGCAAGGGAAGTGAATTGCAGAAACCAAAGTGTTCTGCCAGGACTTCAGCATCTCAGAATAGCATCTGACATCAAGGAACCATCTCAGGATCAGCACCACTGGCCTGGGAATCCCAAGGCATTTTCACACCGTGCACAGGGAAGGGGTAACGTGGACTCAAGCACTGCCACTGTGCCTGTGTGATGCTCAGTCAGTTCTGACACAAGGTTACAGCGGAGACAGTTTTACATCAGATGTGGCTTTGCTCTGCATGAGCAGACTGGAATTGCAGTGAGGGAGAAGCAGCAGTGCCATGCACAGGCAGGTGGGAAGGACACACGTGTGTTTCTCCTCAGGGCCACGCTGCTGGGGCCGGCAGCATGTCCAGAGCCTTTGGAGGAAGGGCACTTGGGAATGGCAGCCCCCAACTTGATGTAGGAGTAGCTCTGGCTGTCCCAGATGAATCATCAGTCTCGAACTGCACCAGACTGTATTACACTTATGTACTGACAGACAGACTGATCTTACAACTCCTGCTGTATTTGAGGCTGACTCTTATCTCAGCACACCCCAAAACTAGTGACAGCTACATCTGCTGAGTGAACAGAAGCAGAGCGGTATTTTTTCCCCAACCACTACCTTAAGGCATGCAAAATCTAAGCAGACACAGATCTATTATTTAAGAGTACCTACCCTCAAAATTTCTTCAATGGACTGCACATCAATGGGGTTGGTTTGCTGTAACAAGAAAGAGGGAAGCAGCATGAGTTTGCTTGGGTTTTTTACCAACTGACATGAGACAAGCATGCACTCAGTGAACATTTGCTTACCAACAGCTCAACAAATTTCATGGAAGCCCATTAGTAATAAAATGCTAGTAGGGATTAAAATTCCCATCAGAAGCGCAGTTAATAATGCACTTCTAAAAAGCCTCTTGTTTTGAAGTCTTTGGCAGATGTGAGTGGAGATGCCAACAGGACGCTCTGCCTCGAATGGGGTAAAACAACTCATGCCACCAGTGGCAAATGCTATTTGCAGAGCTACTGGTGGTAAATGAAGAAGGGGGCCTCACAGTGCTTTTGGTGTTGACTAACGCTGGAACCAGTCTGACTCATCAATCCCAAAGTTAAACATCCTGATAGTGGGATGAAGATGTGGCAGACCTGGTAAAGTACCTGATAAAGGAACAAACATTCTACTGATACTACTAATAACTTACCTAAAGCTGCTGAGCTGACACAGCTGGCCTGAAGAGATGTCACTGACAGTCAATCACTTGATATTATAAGAGCCCAGTCCCAAATTCTAACGGCAGGGTCTTCTAACATATCCCTTCTCAGGGTGTATGTGTGCTTCCACACACTGATATGCAGCCATGGGGAATACCACTTCCCTTCCACAGATCAGCTTCTCATCTAATAACAAGGCATGTGTTTTGAAAGTATCTGTCATTTACATGTCCTTTCCTAACTCATATCCTTAAAGGAGGCTGAAACTGAAAACAACCGAAGAGCTGAGTAGCTGTAACAAGCAAAATGCATCCCAGACCACTTGCTTGTCTATAAACAAGAAATTCTATGGAAGTGTCCAGTCATGAGAGTAATTGCTGAAAGGGAAAGGCCAGGAAGACTTTATTCACATTCAAGGAAGAGGACAGTGAGCTACAGTGCCCAACCAGAAGGAACTTCCCCAGAAAAAAGTAAAGAGCAAAGCAAGCAAACGCTTCAATAAAGTCAAAAATTGTCATCCTTGGCCCTTTTACATGAAATCCACTCATCTGTTTCCCACATGCTGCACTATTTACATTGGAAGGAGAAGAGGAGATGAGGAATGCCTTTTCCTTGCAGCCCCATTTGTCTGACTCTACATAAAGCTCTCATTGAGGCAGTGCTCACTAGACAAAGCCTTGACTTTTCTTCAGAAAATCACGTTTGGAGAGCTGCTTCTGACCTTACTCACCCAAACAAACGAAAGCTGAGGCATGGCCAGATTAGTCACACAAATGAAAGCAAGGCCTGCAGATGTGTCCCTGCAGGGGACAGGCAGGAGGAGGGGACAGGGAGGGCAAACAGCAAGGAACTACCACATGGCATGAGACTGGGATGCTTTGCAACTCACAGTGCCAAAAAAGGCACCTCTTCTCCTCTTTTTCTTCCCAGCAAGCTTAACCTGGTAGGTCGGCCTAATTTACTTCTTAATTCAGTAAGTGGTGAACAGCAGACACAGGCACTTGCATCTTCCTGTACAGACTGCTCCAGAAACTCCTGAGATATCCCATGACAGCATCACAAAAAAAACTCCCCACGAGACCAATAGGAAATCAAGATCCTGCATGGGCAAAGTGTTTGAAAACTTTCTCTATAATGAATTGATTGCAACAAATAAAAATCAGTTTATTGCACCCATTTCAGAAACTTAAGTTTTATGAGGGGATAAGCGATGACAAAAGTGAAATTCAATTAACCTGAGAATCACAGATTATCTGTAACAGCCAGTCTGGACCGCTCTTACCCTTGCCAAACAACCCACATCCCCCTTCCTGGAGTTCTTTCTGATGAGCCTGAAAAGACTTTGACATTGATACAGGTTTACATACACGGAGTATTTATAGTTCAATTGTCAGGAGGATTTATCGTAACCCCCAGGGGTACAGTGACTGGTTCTTCACAGGTCCAGGGGCTCAGCAGAAACCACTTCCTTCCTCACGGCACAAAATTTAAAGGAAAAACAAACACACAGCACTGAACAAGCACCACACCAGTCTGCATCGGCAGCATAAGGACCTCTGGTTTTTTTGGATTTTTTAGGATACCGTTATCAAATACATGGTGAAATGACTGCTCAAGAGATTACAATCACAGATTGTTCAGGACATGAACAGGGTCAAAACCACACTAAAACTGGTCAGAGTCAGCTGACTGCACAGGGATTCTGCTCTCAGGTAGGACTGTGACTGTCCCTGTGCCCCAAACCTGTGGGACACACCCCCTCTCCCTCCATCTCAGCTCCAGTGACTGAGGACACTTCATCTTCTACAAAGCTATGCATCCAGTGCCTAAAGGAGGTGGGCTTTTCTGCATACTGAGTATTTTTTCCCCTTTTGTTTGGTGTTCTTTTTTCCCTCAAGTCACATCTTGGCTGTGTTTCAGCTTGTTAAACCACTAAACCACCATTAAACCACAATTACCACCCAGCAGCAAGGGATGTCCTTGCCAGCTTTAAGAGAAGAGTTTAGGGAAAAGCAGAAATATGATGCTCCTGCAGGAAGAGTTAAAAAGCCATAAAGCCAAAGAAACCCCTGAAATGAGCTCAGCTCCACTGAGGACTGTGGGTGTGGGACATCAAATATTCCATGTTGCTGTCTATCCCTGCCAGTGCTTTTACAGCCTTTCCTGGGAACATTGTAACGTGCTCCCCACAGACAACTCCAGTTAAGCCTGGTGCATATTGGTTGTCTGACACTGACGTTTGTGCAACCCCCAGCTAGGATTCCCTTATGCCACATTCCTACTCTCTTTCAGTTTGGGAATGACACAAGCACCTCCAAATGTCACTTACAAAATGTTTTGATGGTCATGGTCAAGCACAATCATGGGACATCCAGAATTTTTGGGTTGCTGGGTTTGGTATGGCTTTTTAGAGCCAGTGTTCCCATCCAAACTGATGCTGTGCTTCAATAACAGCTAGCTCCTGCAGCAATAATACTAATTTAATTACTAATAATATTAATAAGAATACTGATTTTAAAGTAAAAAACGGAAAGCAGCCACTAAGGATTCACTACTACTTTGATCATGAACTGAAAAGGACTTCAGGCCAAAATAATTTCAAGCATCTACACAAACATAAGAAGCCCTAGAAGTTACTCGAGGAATTAGTCTGTCTTTAATACAACAGTCTTGCAGAAATGCACAGGTGCACATACCCCCAAAAGAGGAGAGGGAGCTCCTAATTTAGAAAACAATTTAAAATCTGTGCAGGCACTCAATTCACACTGCATAGCAACTGTGTGACGAGACTCTCAGAAATACTTCCATGTCCTCTCCTCACGAGCAATTCCAACATCCACGCACTTTCAAGGATACAGAGCTCTGCTCACACCCTGAGCCTTGCACAGCTCTGTTAGGGAATGAATGAGGAAATCACAATACTAAGAATCACCCAAAACCAAACTAAACTGCTTAAGGAACCACCAGGCACACAAAAAGGATGCCTCACTGGCCGTGATAAGATGTGGGCCATAGATACTACAAAGAATAAGCAGTGGCTGGTTTTGGGGTTTTTTTTGTAATGAAGATGGGGTTAAAGAACTTCTAAGGTTGTTTCTTTTTAAAAAGATATTCCATTAAAAATTACAGCACACATTTTCATCCCACTCTGTCACATGTGCCAAGTGGAGCTGAAGGGACCACGTGGCTCTTATGTGTGGACATAGGGGGCTGAAGCTTTCTCCCTGGTCTTTAAATAGCTTGCCTCGTCAGGAGGCTGTGGCAGAGTAGTTTCAAGCAAGATGTCAAAAAAATTGCCTCCCAGAGAGAGTTGGCCATGCATTATTTCAGAACCACCGCGTGACACCGCTGAGATGTGTGGGCTCAAACAAGGCCAGCGGCAGTCAGAGCACACAGAGTGTGCCAAGGGGAGGACAGGAGGTCTGGAAGCAGACATTAACTGGAACGGATACAGGGTGCCTCTCAGGCAAGCGTTAAGGTGTTGCCGACCTTTCTGTTCCTTCTCATCTCAGTAATTTCCACCCAACTGCTTATCCCTGCTATTTGCAAGCCTCTGCTGTCACAGCCCATTTGGAGCTGCCCCCTGATATCCTGTGCACAAAGAAGCCCGTTGTTTCCCCATCTCCATCTTAGGTGACACTGGTGCTGCAGACACCCAGGCAGTGTAGGAGAGGAACAGCTATAGCACAGGTGTATTTCCTGGTATCTCCTCCTAATTAAAACTGAAATGTGTGTACAGCTCAAGTATGTCGGCTATTGCTCTCTGCCTGATCTCAGACTGAAGTATTAGCACCAACAAAACCCAAGCAAATGGTACAGCAAAGATGAGAAAAGCCAATTATGAGTTCCATGCCCTTCATTCTGCTGTCAGGTTTTCTTCATTTCCTAATGACAGCTTTGCCCCTGCAACTATCAGCAGAGAAGGTCACCAGTGCTCACGCTAAAAAAACCCCCAACCAAACAAATTTTTAAAAAATCACATTTTCAGCTGCTTTCCATTTAATACTACACTTTATTATACTTGAATAGGAATACCTAGTTTTAAATTTATTTTTTCATGTCAACTGCACAGTCATTGCCACTTGAATGCAATGGAGATCACAAAACCGCACACGCATGAAGGGTTAGTTAGAAAACAACAGGCAGGACAAAAATCAGGCTGAGGCCTACCATCCTGTCCTCACTTCACCCATCTGTGCTTAGCCAGCCAGAGCAGAAGGAGATCTTGCATATTAGATACCTTCTCCTCCCAGCACACAAGTCACGCTAGCGATAGCAAGCTAACTTATTCTCCAAAGCAGCTTCCCACCTGTATTTTTGTGCAGTTAAACACCCATCCTCTCCATGCTATAGATAGATGCGAGATGGACACACGCAGGGCATGTTTCCAGAATGACCCAGCCAACAAGAGACATGGCATATTTTAACCGAGCCTCTACTAATCCTGATGATGGATGCAATAATGTTCTGCCATGTATTGAAAAAGGCTGCCAAAGCTTGAAGCTCAAACCGTCTTGTTGATCGACACAAATACATAAACATGAAAATTCATAAAGGTTTTCACACACTATCTTGAGGAACACCAGACACCAAGCAGATTCTCTGCCAAGGCTGTCTAAATGTTCCAGATCACAGATCAGAAGTCTTACAATGCTTTTCATTTTACAAATCTAAAGCGCCTCTTGTATTGTACCCAATATTTGCATAGCTTGAAAATAACACTTTAAAAACCTTTATGAAATGGGTATTTTAGATTATGAGAAAAACACAAAGAAAACCGGCCATGCAATCAATGTATGCTTTGCTACCAGCAACTTTTTTTTCCCTAGAAAGCACACACAGTCTGTGCATAATGCTATATTTTTCCACATGCACTAACCTAGTCCAAGTCCTTGTATTCCCTGAACTATGGATCTGGCATATTTTGATTGCTTGTAACTAAGTGGATTGGAAACAACAGAAAATGACTTGGTTTTGAAGCACATACTGGTGAAACTTAGTAACCACAACAGCTCCCTGGGGCATAAAACCACACTTTCATTTCCAACCCACAGGTTCCATCAGCACCCACCCCTTCTAACAAAACACAACTTTCTCAGCTCTGGCATCACCAACCATTCGGGTGAATCTGGGAAAACATCGTTGTCGCAGCTGCTGCGATAAAAAAGACCCCGCAAACCACTGGAGAAGTGACTGCACAGGGGAAACAGGGATGAAAAGAAAACAAAACCATCAAAACTGCGTCCAGTAAGAAAGATGCAGGCAGCTAGTCAACATGAGATTTTCTTCTGATTTCTTTCATGTTAAGAAATTGTAGGGATTTGGGTTTTTGTTTTGTTCCCTTTTTAAAGTTCATACAAAAAGTATTAGTGTTTTCAAAAGATAAAATGTGAAGTCTGAGCTAAAGCTTACAGAGTTGTGTAAGTCCTTGCACTGTTGCCTGCGAGCTTTGGATTAAGTCAATAACAAATCAAATTAAAGAGTGTGCAAACACGTCAAAACAAACTGTATTTTAAGGACAAGACCATCCCTTCCTTGCCTTCACACTTCCCTCATATGCAAATGTGGGAATACTTGCATATATTTAGGTTTTCCTTGGTGCTATTTTTCTATTAAGCTCAAAAGCATTTCAGAAATATACAATAAAAAGGGATTTTCATTACTGTCATGAAACCTTTATAGACATCATTTGCTTAAAATCTCAGATCATGCAGAGCTCAGTATGTCCTTAATGACTGGCTTCATAAACTATGGCTGCATATTTTAAAGGCCATTTTATTACAGGAAAAATTGTCTGAGGTTTCATTACTACTGTAAAATAACATAGAGGTACTATTTGGTAGCAGAGTCCCTCCAACAGCAGCTTGAGCGGTTCCAGGAAATTCAGGAAGCTGCTGTCACAGAATGAAAAACCCATGAGAAGGGAAGGCAATTTTCTCAGCAGGTTGCCCAAGACTAGGATTAATTTTCACAGGAGAAATTACCGCAAGACACATCAATTTTAGCACAAAATAAGAAAGCTCACTCCATTTCAACAAAAACCTAACAACCACAACAAAACAAACAAACAAAAACCAAAAAAACCCCAAATATAAGGTAGAATACGAAAGGACAAAAAGAGAAAATTAAACACAAGGAAAACAGAAGTAGCTGAACTTTTATAAAAACCTTATATCAGATTCTCTTTGTGGAAAGCAGTAACAAGGTAGCACACACTGCAGCAGCTGTAAAAAAATAGATGTTTGGAGATGCACTTGTTGGAGTTTTGTGCCAGCTTCAGGTAGCCAGATGGGTGGGTTCAGCTGTGGAGGAGGAGCAGAAACAAGCAACACATCCTGGGCCTCCCCTTTCTTCTTCAACCTACTTCTTCAACCTAATGGAGTGAGACTCGAATAATTCTAGCAAATCAAAGCAAGGCTGAAGTAGATCTGCTTGACATTGCTTTCAGAGTTGAGTTTCACTTCTGTATTACATGAAAAACAAAACCTATTTATGCTTCTTGCTTTGTGCACACTAAAGCAATGCTGAGGCACCAACAGAAATGTACAAAAGGATTCTGTCTTATCCAGCCAGCCAAAGTCTTCAAAATTACACTATAAATGCATTTGTTTTCTCATTTGTGTTAATGCTGCTTGCTTGAAGTCACAAGACTTCATTGTAGACTACAAATCCAGTCTACCAGTCTCAGACTCCACAGGAGCCTTCTAAAGTAATTTCTCTGGGTGCTATTTCAGGTCCTCTGTGGGCACCAGGGTTTCACCAGCAGCTCACCTGTAGCCAAGCTCCCTGTGGACAGTTCCACAAGCACGCTTAACCCATTTGAGTCCACTCCTCTCTTTTCCACGGCAACGCCAAAGTTATTCCACTAAAAAATGCCACACCACCTTCTCTTCTGCTTCTGCCCACACCTCAGCTCAGCAGCCCAACTCAAAGTGAAGACAGCAGCTCCAGCCTTGTCACCACCCTTGACGCAGGTTTGAAAACAAATCAAACCATTCCCATGAGCTTTCTTCAGCTGACACTGAATGATCCTGGCAATTTAAGCATTTTACATCAAAATGCTCAGCAAACAATGGCTGTCCTGTCCTGTTCCTGCGTGGGCGCCTGCAGGAAATAAAACATTCTTTAAAGATTTTACACGCTTTTCTAACCCTGAGATGGATTATTTTGCTCAATCTAAAAATAAATGCATGGGCCTCCTTGTGTTCAAATGGCTTAAGAAAAACAAATTGCTATTTTGTCTTTCTTCAAGTGAAGTAGCCAAGGGGGTTGTGTCCTGGGGGAACAGACTGTTGATATGTTTTAATGAGGGATTCGTTACAAATCCTGAGCTGCTGACAGAAATTTGTGCATCTCTTGTTAGCCTTCATCTAATAATAATATAACTGAAATCCAAACAAAGTAAGCATTGAAGTTAAGTGCAGCATCACCTGTATATAGCCATGCAGACCAGGACTCCAGCCAATGCTAATTATCTCACTAGTAAATTGCTCTGCATAAAGAGCCTCCACACATGAGCACCTCTCCACTGCAATGACCATCTGTACAGCAGCTGCCAAAAATCTAGTTCTGACCCCTTGATTCCACAAAACTTTCTTACCTACTGTCCAGTAGTAAAGTCTCTCCAGTAAATAATTTTTAATACTGCTTAATGTGAATCTGTAAGTATTGTGTCCATAAAAGGCTGAGGTTGTGTCCCCTTGTTCCTTGCAGAACAAACACACGGTTGTCTTTCAGTGTAAACATTTGAGTAAGAGCAGCAAGCCACTGTTTCAGATGTTTTCTTATTTCCAGTACCACCTCATTGCAATTTATGCTAATAGATACACTTTTACAGTATTTTGTGCAGCCTGACTCTAGCCTACTCCAGAAAAAAGCTGGTCACTTCAGCTGAAACAACAAAAGATAACAAAACAATAACTATGTTTGTTAAGACCATCAAGGAAATTGGGGCTTTTGGTAGTGAGAAGCATCCTGTGGTTCTGGGGATCACCTCAGATAATTAACTGCTGCCATCTCTCAGAAATGTTTTCCCTTTCCAAAGACCACTGTCCGCTTGGAAAACAAGCGGAGTTAGATTTATGATGGCAGTGGTGGGACTTGGTGCACCTCCCCTTAATGACTCGGTAAACAAGATTTGGAGATGCAGGCTCTCCCAGCTGTTTGAAAGCAGTGCCCCTCGGCATCTCCCTGCATTACCACCACTGCCAGTAGAAGTTTGGAAAATAAAACAAATTGAAGAGGCAGGCTGGAGCCTGGAGCAACACCACCAGTCCCAGACCAGCACCCAGCACAACCCCCTGCTGCTGCTGCTGCTGCTTGGGACGGACCACACAACCTGGAGGGGAGCTAAAAGGCATCAGTCACCGGGACCAGTGCATCAAAGGAGAAGGCAAGTGGGAGGGACATGAAAAAAGGCATGCTAGTTAGTGCATCCAAGGATAGCATTCCCAAAGGAAAAAAGAGAAGAAAACACATGTGTTGAAAGGATAGGATTTGTATCTCTCTCCTTAAGAAAATTAAGTTCTTAACTCAGAAAGAGCCTACATGCTGTTTTTAAACCTTAATGGAAATGGAAGAAATATTTTTAAATGCTTCCAAACCAAGGAACTTAACCTATGGGGAAAAAAAATAGCAGGATATCCTTTTGCTTGCAAAGGCAACTATTACCATTGTTTTACAGCTGAACTAAATGCAAAAAAACCTGTTTCTAGATTTTATGTTTTGTGGTTGGAACAGCGAAGTGCTTTATTATTATCATCCTCATCATGTATTCACAGATGAAAGTTATCCTCCTCGAGACAAATATTGGACAAATCTCTTGGAAGCTCCCTATCTTGCTAAAGACAATGGGAAACCAGAGCAAGTCCTGTCCACCAATTACCTGGTCAGTCTTTTCAGTTTTGTGTGCTAAAAAGAGTGACCAGGTAACTGAAAGTAGCTTAACTTGAAAACAGCTTAACTTAAACTTTCAGCTGTAAAAGCAGTGCCCAAGGTTGACAAGGCCTGCTCCCAGGCGATGTTTGTTATTACTCAACTAAACACACACAGAAACACTTTCATCCTCTCCTCAGCAAACAGCTTTGTGCACTCAGCAAAAAGCCCACAGCATCCTCAGCTTGTTTGCCAGGTGGGAGCAGAGGCCAGGGCTGGACAGAGCCTTCTAGAACCTTCTTTGCTCATGCTGTGCCTAGAATAAGCAGTCTGCAATATTTAAAATCCATACAGAGAGGACACTTGCCTCTGTCATGACCCAAATTGTAAGCTTCCTTAAAAGACACTTCTATTATTCCCCAAAGTCTGCATTAAAGACTGCAGACAGTGTTTCCCAAGTCCCAGAAATTCTTTATGGCCAGGCTTATGCCCTGCAGAGCTGTCACACACAGTTTTTACCTGCAGCCAAGCGAAGCAGGAGGTGCTGAGCTAACCTACCCGACTGGCATTTGAGAAGTGATCCTTGTCAGTCAGGTGTCATAGGAAGGCTGGCTATAGGCCATGAGCCTCCCAGGCTCAAAAGGTTGTCAGAAACAAAGCAATGCTAAGAGGATGGGAGAGGGTCTGTTCACTGTTTCTTTCCTTGTCTGTATCATCTAGAGGGAAGAAATGGCTTTCTTGCTTATTTAACCTGCTGTCTGAATGGCTTGTAATTAAAATCCAAACAAGTAGAGATGGTTACAAGAAGTACCAAGACACCAACTAACCTCTGCCTAAGGAAAAGCTTTCTCCATCTTTTCCTGAAGCATCTTAGGGACAGCAAACTGGAGAGCACTACAGACATTTCGAGATTTTCTGTATTGCTGTTTCACTGCCTACAATTTCCTTCATACATAAATGCTCAAATGATGCCAATGTTTGTGTGAAAAGGTCCCAAGAACCAATGGCAAAACAAACCATTTACAATACTTCAGGGATGTGAGCAGGCAGGTTCGTAATTTGTAGCCACCTGATGGATAGGGCTCAACACCTTTGCGTACTGTGATTTCTTTATGTCCTCTCAGACAAAGTCTCTACATTGTAATAATTTCACACAGAATCCTTAGACTCCTGAAAGCTGGACAAGCCTTTCCCTACAAGTACCATAGCAAACAGAAAAAGAAATACCCCACTGCTTCTCCTCTTGCTCTCATCATGGAAATGTACAGTATTACTGTGGTAACATGAATACTGTATTAGCAAAGAGGGGCAGGAATGGAGCTGACCCTGCTCCACAGTACAGCACACCAAGGAGGCAAGGGATGTCCTCTGCACTGGTAAAGCACAGGTGACATTCCTTCAGCACACCCAGCCAAGGATTAACAAAGCAAAACTGCAAAGAGACAAGCAACGTTGCAGCCCAAGAGCACCTTCAGTAAAATGCCTGCTTCAAGTGAAAACATTCAGGCTGCATGCACCATATCCTTCACCTTTAGAGAACAGATGGTGTCCAGCCAAGTCTGAATTACAGCTTGGTCTCAACAGCAATGAGCTGACAGGCTGATGAAAGAAACCAAAGTATTCCTTGTATGAGGAGGACTAGGTTGGTAGGATCTGAATCTAACATGACTTTGTCTCTTGTTACATAAATTCACCCTACATCTTCCCAAACCTACAGCATTCTTCATAAGCCACTGCTATTCAGAACACAACATGCATAAGTCATATTTTAAAAAACTAATGTTCTTAAACCAAGTTAAAAAAATATGAGCTTTAGAAGAGATAGATACCACAGTGTCAATAAGGAACCGTTCCACACATTGTTTATTTTACAACAGACTTGTAAAATGCTCAGTTACTCTGCCAGTGTGCTCATTCTAGAGATACAGAAAAATACTTGTAAACACATACAGGAATTAACCTTAAAAATCATGGGGAAGTGCTCACTCACTTCTCCGTCTTGGGGTGCTTTCAATTCAATAGTGTATTAAAACAAATACTTGAATTTAGGCTCTGATTCGAAACTGAATTCTCTCATCTCCCAAGAAACAGAAAAGATAAGTATTGCTATGTTGTTGCTATTCTTTCTAACCTCAAGCAGTGAAAAAGATCTGAAAATTTCAAGTAGGTTTTCTGGGGAGTTTTTAATGGTCAAATTTTTCTTTTGACTTGGTGAAGCTTTGCAAGCCAGCCAAGATAACATTTCTGACTGTGGCATAACCTAAGCTATATGGTAACGTCTTGAATAACGAAAGTTATTATTTGTCTTCAAAGGAAAGCGCACTTTTGAACAAGTCACCCAAACTGGAGTTTCTGTAAGTAATGAGAGTTTAGGTCAAGTTTCATAACCAGTTAAAAATTGCTCCACAAGCCAAGTACTATTGAGCTCTATTTCCTTAGCAGCAAAAGCAAACATCACCCTTGTTCCTTCCTCCTTTGATTCCAGAAAAGCTCCATCTGAAGAACAGGCAGAAAGGCCAAAGTAGTTGAATTCAGTATCCAGGAAAAGAGGGGCTCATAGAAGGCAGTAGTGTCTTTTATTAGAGGAAGGTGGCTGTGGGGAAGGGAGGGGACAGAGGACACTTGCCAGCATCCAGCCCTTGTTGGGTCTGAAACAAGCACAAAGTGATGTCAAGCTGCACTTGGTCTCCCTGGGGCTGGGTACATGCAAAGGGAGCTGGACTGATGGCAGAGCCTCTCTGGGAAGTGCACCAGGACTTTTTGCTTGGAGCACGATGGACCGCCAAGATCATGTCTCCCACTACTTGCTACACCTCACTGCATGCATAAAAGAGCACCTCAATGTCTAATGGCATTTATGAACCATTTGACCAGTGGAACAAATTGGCAAGAAAATGTTAACACTGCTGAAGCAGTTCAGAGGAGAAATTGGTGTGTCGAAAAGCAGGAGTTCAAAAATTTAGGAGTACCGCCTTTTCCAACAGGGAATTAAAATATTCTGCTGCTTAAAATAATTAAGCACTATTTTATTGTCTAGGTAATAAATGCTCATTACTATGAAGATGAAAACTGGCATCTAGAGCTTGGGAGGGAGAAGGATGCTAAAGATAATTTAGCCAGCAACATTGTTAGACAGCAGAGACAATGAAAAATGAGACCTGGAACTTCAAGGCACAGAATAACAACACACTCTTACTTGTGTAAGAGAGGCATAATTTATAGAAACTTAGAGAAAAACAGACTACACTGAGTAGTGTGCCAGGGCAAGAACACCACTACTTACAGAATTCATTACAAAAATTACCATATGGCTGTAGTTAAGCTTTGGTGAGCTCTGGCATTCTCATGCCCTACCCAGGAACACTGGGAAGCCCTTCTCGATGCAGGACTGCTCCAGTTCATACAAACAGCAGGAGAACTTTTCTCCCCTTAATGCTGGTGCTCACTGAAAACCAGAGAGCTGGACAACACCTCAGTGAGGCACCTTCCTGCTGCAGGACACATATAGAGCAAGAGCACTGTGACCAGTGCCCAAGAAGCAAAAGCAGTACCACCAGACTTGTCATAACCCTTATCACTGTACTGATCCAGACTATTCCTATTCAGCATCCTTAAGCTGCAAAATGCCACTTCCACAGAGGCTCACTGGTAGCCAGTAAAAAAAAAAAAAATCCCATGAAGTAAGAAATACAACACAAAGCACATGCTAAACATTTCCATACATTTAAACAAAGCAACGAATCAGATCAAAGTCCAGGTGGTGCTCAAAGTAGCCTTAGGAGAGTGTTAATGTGATGACCAATGTAGGAAGATACATCTTGTGTTTCATTCCTAAAAATACATCTCTTGAACAAGACACCAGGACTCTACAGCCAAAAGAATTCAGAGGCTTGAAACAGGCAGATTCACTCTCTGAGGAAACATCTCCAGTGGTATTCAGGACCACCAGAGCAAAGACCTCCAGGCTGGCACTTAGCTATGAAGTGCTGTTTGGCCAGGAAGGAGCACAACCACACACAGGTGTTTTAAGACTTGCCTTGTTTATAAGCTCTTTCATCCTTCAGTAACTAGAGAAGTTAACTCCATTTGCATGAAGCAGCCTGCAATTATTACAAGACTCACTGAAAACACCTCCCTCTCCCTGCCAGCCTATCCTTCAGTGACCTGCTCCCAGTCAGATGTGAAAGCCAGACCCAGACACAGCCTCCACTGGATTTCACGGGGCTGGGTGTCTGCCTGGGTTTCACCTCACCCCACTGAAGCCAACTGCTGACCCCACCCTGGCACCAGCTGTGTGCTGCACTTACCTCTGTGAACATGTCTTACTGCCTTCCCACATGGCAGGGCAGATTTCCTGTTTTCATACATTCCCCTTGTCAGCCCTAATCAGTGACAATAGGTTATGGTGTCTTTTGTGCTGGCGGCGTCAGCCCTGACAGGAAAGAACTTTTAATCTCTTCCCTCGCACTGAGCCACGAGAAGCTGCAGGCGCTCCCAGGCATAACTCCCTTGGCTCCTCTCCGAAAAATTCTCTCAAGCACTCGGTTGCTTAGCAATATTTGCCTTCCCCCTGTACGGTTCAAATTGGCAACATCCGTCCCTTTGGCACTTTCCACTTGTGCAAGAAATGGTGTGGAGAGTTTCAAAAATCTACAGAGAGGTCGGTGGAGGATGTTTTGTGTGAGCCATCAGAGCTGCTTTGGCATTTTATTGCTGGTTTATTTCCAGCCTGGACAGGATGAGTGGCTTCTTCCAAAGGAGAGGCACACAAGGGAAAAACCTCTTTTGCATCCCGTGGGACTCACCTATTAAATCAAATACAAGTAGCTTTTTCTGTTTACATAACTACACCCGCATGCTCTGGCTTGGTTTAGCTGAAAAAACCCAAACAAAACACAGCACTCACACATAACTCTTTCCTGTCAAGTGGGACTGACTATGATTTCTCCTAAGATAATGCATGCTCATCAAGTGAGAGAAAACAAGAGAAGCCAAAATGTGTTTATGCATTTAAAAATGTGAAAGCTGTGTGCAATCCTGACCTCATAACCACTAGTCAAACCCCCAAACTGCCTGTGGTCCATGCAACCATCCCAAGAGGCACTGATCAAGGTCATTGCCTCCAGATGTACCTACAACCCAGGGAATGAGGGGAAGAAGAAATTAAAATAATGTAAGAGCATAAAGAGTACTAACTGCTTTCACTTCCGAGAGCCAAAAGGGAATATGGAGAAGACCCAAGTAAAAGGATACATCTTTGGACACTTGGTATGACAACAAGCAGCAGAGAATCCCAGAGTAAACCTTTCTCTGGCTGCAATTCATTTTGGCTTACACCACAATTCCAAGGGTTGTGAGAAAGGCCTTGGATGGCACAGCTTTGGATATTTACATGCAAGTTGTTAGGGCTGCTTACCAAAAATGAGATAGCTCCGTTTCAGCTCTTATGGTGAAGTTGAGGTTTACTTTTCCTGCCTTTAAAACTTTTCTTACCCAAAACAGTCAGAAAAAGTAACAATTCTCATTCATGCTTCATCTGCTTCTTTAGCAGTCTCACACCAGCAACAAGAAAAATTGACAAAATGCCTGTGGTGAAGCACGGAAACCCTTCTCCAATCACCTAAGGCACTTCTGATTATAAAAAGGGCAGCAGAGGAGACACAGAAATAACACCTTGTTACCTGCCCTGGTGCAAAGCAAGGAAAAAAATAGTCAAAAAAAGGAATACAAGGGGTGAGGGGAAAAAAACCCAAACAAAACACAATCTCCCTTCTATTCAGTGAATGAGAAATACATAAAGGATTGGTAGAAAGATAACAACAATAGCTTAATGCTAACTACTGGGTATTCATTACATAAGGCCAACAGTGTTACATCTGTCTTTAAAGATCTTCATTTTGAAAGGATGCAGCATTAAAACAATACATTTATTCCTACTTTACAGGATTCACCTGTCTGACAACTCCTGCCAGTAGAAAAACTCAGATGCCACAAAGAGAAGTCCAGTGAAAAATTATCTATCTATAGAATGGACTTTTTACATTTGCCATCCAAACATTTTCATAGGTAATTTAGTAATTACTATTTACTGTACATCAACTGTGTTTTAACTGGTGACCGTTGATAAATGTTGACTTAGGAAAACACAGCTCAATTACAGCAATTTGAACACAGAGGTCTTTGTGTGCACCCTGTGCTTCAAGGATAATACAGTGTTACCAAAAAGACTTAACACATCTGGGCTGCTTCACTGTTGCTTGTTGTTGTTTCGGTGTTTTAAATTGGATGCTTCCCTATTTGCTTCCCAGTTCACAGGCAGGAGAGTCCAATGAGGCCTCATTACAAGAGGTAAAAGGAGCTATACCCTAACATACACAAAATTTTTGGGAAAACAAAGCCAAATCTTCAGTGAGCATCAAGGGCCGTACATTCCTCCATGCACTATGTCCTTAATAATGCTTGAGGATTTATAAACACTCTCCCTCAAAACAGCCTCGCTGCTTCTTGCCCTGCTGTCAAGCTGATTCCCTTTCACACATCACAGTCTGTGTCAATGGAGGCAATACAAGGGTCTCTGTTGGTGCTGCAGCTCTCCTAAAGACATGGAGATAGAGAATGGCTTTAAAAGCATCTTTGTTTAGGTGCTGGGGAAGAGGTAAAACCTGGCACGTGAAGAGAAGGGATACATCTAAGCTTCCTCATGTGTGCTATATTTTTAAGCCTTCTCACAGTAAATTTGGAAAGATGCCTTAAAGGGACAGTGATGACATTTGAAAGTGAAGGCTTTGATTTGGGGAAGAGGGGAAGGAGCTGTTCAGTGTCTCTGAATGCAAAGTGAGTCACTGCACTGTTATCCACTGTGGATTCATTCACTCTACAGTGGAACTGTGTGTCTATTCGGGCTGGAAGGCTGAACTTTTCAGTGTTCCCATGAGCAGAAGCTGTCAATAATGAATTCACAGCTGCAGGTGAAACATGCCTTAGAAATTAAATTAACCAGAACACATGTGGTTCAGGAAATGGCTTTCCTAAGTCATGTCAAGGGAGATCACAGGAAAAACTGTATTTGGCACATGGCTATTCAGTAAACTGGGGCCAAACAGTTCAGGGAAGAAGAGGGAAGAACAGCAGAGTTTCTTCTGGTCTAGACCTATTCACTGTCAGGGTCATTGCAGGGCAGGAGCCTCCACACAGCTCCTGTTTCACCAAAAACTAAAGACGACCTTTCATCAGCCAAGAGACCCCCAGTCAGCCTCTCTTGTACTGTACGTCCTGCACACAGGCCATATGTCCACGGGTACAACCTCATTGTCTCTTCCTCTTCTCCCTCCAGGCTTCAGCACTGGAGGGCTCTATTATCAAATAGATGTTCGTCACTGAGACCAAACAGAAATTAGCAAATGTGACAATGACAAGACTGAAAAAAGCAGAAACTGAAGTAATGTGTTTATCACTAGAGCTTACAGAGCCGTTATCAAAAATGCCTGTGTTCCTCCCTGCCTATGCACAGAAAACAGTCTGGGACCACAGCCTAAAGATTCCTTCTGCAAAGGGGGATCCTTCAGCATATTCACAAAAAAGGCTCCTTTCTCAGCTTCAAAATGGACTAAGCATATAACTAAAATCCAGGTCCTGGTTTGCACAAAAACATTTCTTTCATTATCTTCAATTCCATTTTTATTTTGTTCTTACTTTGCCACAGATCTAACGGAAGGAGCATGAGCTATGCTACTCCTGCACTGGTAACTGTAGCATTTTCACGGGCATTTGGACTCAGACTCACATGCTCAACAGAAAGTGAGAAAAAGGTTTCATTCCGCATACAGCATCATAGCTAATGCTGCCCTATCAAAACTCACATTAAACCAGAGATACATGAGATGACAGAAGAAGTATAGGGATGGGAAAAGAGATACGACAATAATGCAGATGAGACAATAAGATAATGTAGAAGGTGATGCCCTGCACTGCTTTATTTGTCTCCCAGGAGTAAAATATCCAGCTAAGCAAATAAGGTAATGTGGACCTCAGTAAACTTCCTGTTTTGAGGTGTGATGTGCAATGCCAAACCTACTTGGTAGCAAATAAAGTCTCTCAGCATGAAAGTATTTTCACAACTTCGCAACAATGTCATTTTGACAGTTTCCTCTCATTTCCCACAAGATACTGCCTAGAGCCATTTGCAGCTGATCCACACCCTTTTCCATGAAAAGCAGTCTACACC
Source organism: Machaerirhynchus nigripectus (assembly GCA_013397975.1). Taxonomy (NCBI): domain Eukaryota; kingdom Metazoa; phylum Chordata; class Aves; order Passeriformes; family Dicruridae; genus Machaerirhynchus; species Machaerirhynchus nigripectus. The sequence goes on from VZRQ01003729.1 coordinate 678,386, forward strand.
CACACTCTTTATTACAAAGGTGGCAAAATACAATTTGAAACAATCTCTGTAGCTCTCCTCACCCAGCTGCCTTACGTCAGCACCATGGGATGCTACATCCCTTAGGGCATAGCAATAACCTCAGTGCTGAAGGATGAGCACAGTAAATCTCCAAAATGTAGCAGGGGACCAGGTGCCTTTGAGCCCACAGGAGGCCAAGCCACGAGGCAGGCAGAGTCAGTGTGCTGGTCCCTTGGCACAGCTGAAACTGGGCTTCAAAGGGCACAGAAAAGGAGCTGCATTTGCTGAACAACGCATCTACAGTGCTGCTCCTCCTCTCCCACTGCTTTACCAGTCAGGGCTTCTGCCTCCATCCCACATGACAAACCAAAGAGATAGCAGCAAAAACTGATGGAGTACAACAAGGAAACTTGCAGTATCAAGTCATACTTTCCTGTGGGTCTACAGTGAGATTTTACAAACTTAGAGAGGAGAATCCTGTGGTGTTCACAGCCCCTTATCACAAAGCCCAGGTGACTACAGAATTCACTGCACCTCTGGCTGTCCCAATATTCAGTGAGGATTTGGGGCCTCCACCCACCACCACTGAGACAGAGTACTGACACTCTGCATCAACACTTGACCTTCTCAACATATCATTTCCCCCTTCTTTTCAACAAGCCTTAGAGGAAAACAAAAATTATGGGCACAGAGGCAGGCTCAAAGCATAAAACCTGCTGCAGCCTCACTGAGAAAACAATAGAAATACCACAGGAAGTGTCACATTTTCACCATTTAAACAGGTATCTCACACCCTGGTCAGTCTCAAAATGCACCTTCCAAACAGGGTAACACACACAGTCATCATTGCTTCTGGCAGTCACTGCTATTTAATAACCTATTCTCCCCCAGCCAAACTTACCCTTCCCCAGCAGAGACCCTCCAAAATTGCACTCACCTCTATGGGCTCAGAAGGGGTTCCCAATTTGGATAGTTCAGCTTTGGCTTTTGCCTTCAAATCTGAGAGATCTTCATCGGTCTCTTCCTTGGGCTCAGAAGGGGTTTCCAACTTGGATAGTTCAGCTTTAACTTTTGCCTTCAAATCTGTGACATCTTCTTTGGGTCCTTCATGGTATTCCTCCAGGAGAGGTTTGAGCTCCAGGGATTCAAATGGTGCCTGATCTTGGCCGTCCATGGGTCTGACATAGGCAGTTGGTTTCTGCTGCATTGCACTGGCTTTTGATGTCAAAGAAGGGGGAAAAGTCTGAGAGGAAGGCTGAGTGGTGCTGGTCAAGGTAACAGCTGGGCTGTCCCGACTTTCCTTCTCCTGTGATCCTGTCACTAAGTCCTGTAATGATTTGGTTTGACTGTACGTTGACCCATGACTTTTGCTGCTGTTCTGTGACCTGGAATTGATATGCTGGCTGGAATGTAGAGGTGACAGGGGTGCCACTGGAGAAGACAACAAACATGGCAGGAACGGGGAAAGTGCCAGAGGGGAAGCCTGCAGGCCATGAGCACGACCTTCCCCACTCCCAGGCTTGTCATTGCGGCTGTGGGGAAAACCTCCCTGACTGTCCCGGCCACCACGGCCGTGTTCCTGACCGTGGCTCCGAGCGCTGGGTAAGCTGCGGCTCTTGGTGTGCAAAGCTGAAGCTGATTCTGTTCCTGACTGTGCCTTTTGGTAGTGACTGGAGTGGCTTGGAGGACGAGGGGCTACAACCATAGGTCCCACGGGTGGACGGCGGGTCGGGTGTTGGAATGAAGATGGCAATGTACGGATGGCCTTCTCAGGGAAGTACGGGCGATCAGGCTGTCCAGAGGGAAACAGAGGGGCAACACTCTTTGGAATCCCTATAAGATTCTGACAGGATTTGTTGCTCATGAACTCCTTGACCTCCTCATAATTGCCCAGCATGTTCTGAATTCGGCTTGACAACTCATCTTCTTTATTAGTCTGCAACGGAAGAACAAAGAGGTGGACATTTCAAAAGCTCCCAAAGAAATCCAGCTCAGAAAGAGACATTCTTCAGGATTTTAACTTAATCACCACACATCACCATGAGAGAAGTTAGGCAAGCTCATCTTGATTCTGCAATTCTCTCCAAAGCAGACAGAACTGCTTGAGCCACTATCAGTTATTCCAAGCTGAGCTCGGTGCACCTGCAGCCTCCAGGTGCACGAACATCAGATCCATTTGTTATACAGCTGCAGGCAGACAGGCAGCCAAGCTGCTCCTGAGCACTCTCCCTCAAACTACAGGACAGCCCAAAGTCCATACAGCTGTTGCATAACCAACAGAGATTCAAGCACATACTCTGAGGAAATAAAACTAGGCAGATGGGAAGATGATGTGTTTGTATTTATCATGCTCAAGTCTGCTACACCCTGTGCAGAGCCACAGCTCTCCTCTTCCACCCAAACCCTCTTTCCTCCTCTCTTCCCCTCCCACAGCCCATTACCTTGTAGGGTTCTGCAAAGAGGGGAGTCTTCTGGGAGAATTGTTTTCTGTCTTCCAGTGCCTCCTGACTCCGTCTCTCTTTCTCTCGAATCCGCAGCAAGTTTCTGTCCTCATTGCACAAGCTTTAGGAAAGAGAGAAATCAAGGACAATTAACATTGTACACTGGTGTTATCAGCAAGTATCTACTTTGTACAGAAATCCTGGTTTTTAGACAATGGCATACATCCAGAATGAAAGTAATTTTGAAATCCATGGGATGGTTACAGCTGACAAATCAGTTACATCAAGAATTTGCTGCACAACACAGTAACTTGACACACAAGGTACATGCATCCTTCTCAGTGATTTCTACTCCGGATAACCATCCTTCAAGAAGAGTGGGAAGGAAAAACCTATCCATCCATTTCATTGTGAAACAAATTGAGAAGCAGTCAGTGGGGGTGATAAGCACACCAGCTGGCAAATCCATTTGCAACAATAAGTGTGAAAAACTACCACTCTTTTTCTCCTTCAGACTTCCACCCCAACTCTTCACCCAGGAGTAAAAGAGAATCCATTATTTTGAAGGTGCTGCCACTTTCAAACAATGAACTTTGCGTACTTAGCAAAAAACAAGGCAATACTACTTGGCAATATACAGGCTTGAAAGCTGCTAACAAAGAAACCCACGTAGTTGCATTTAAAGCAATCATGCAAACATATTTAAGAAAGAAGGTCTCAGAAACCCAGAAAACACCAGGTCAAATCCCCCTGTTCCTCCTCAATCACATCTGCATGCACTCAATTCCACCAGCCCCACACCAAAGCACCAATAAACCTATGTCACATGCACAGCAGAAAGACTTCATGGAAAACCAGATTCTTTAAACTACACCTTGCCTTTGAAGTACACTGCAAAACAAAGGAATCTCTTCCTCTAATCTTTATAGACATTTGGGAAGAAAAAGCATGCAGTCATCTCTCTCCTGTCCTATTTCTACTCTACTGCACAGCCTACTGTATACATACAATTCCTATGTTGTTCTTCAAACACACAAATTCTCTAGTGTCCCACTTTGCAAGGGAAGAGCCTTGTCTTCCCTACCAGTGACATCTTCCCAAATGCTACACCAATAATCTGCTGCTGAAAGTTTAATCATCCCTAGAGGAGAGGCAGAGGACTGGCTTTGCTGTAGCAGTTACCCAAGAGGTATGACTGCTGCAGAGGGGGTTTCCTGACTCAATAGGAGCTCTGGAAAACGATGCTGCCGGATGGCAAATTTCTATATATGGAACTGCAGTAAGGATGTACTCGCACCACTAAGGCAGAAAAACATTTTCGGGGTTAGACTGTGCACATTTAGCATAGTTTCCAACTTTGCTAGTGCCGAACTGTTTCCAAATATAGCAAAACAGAAGTGTCCAGTAATATCTATGTACCCTACTTCTGCAAACGATTTTAAATGTTCATAAAAGAAAAAAGAAGGAAACAGGAATCACAGACCACTGCTTCAGTAAATACATACAATCCTTCTGTAATAAACTGTATAACAGAACCATTTCCCCTGTGCATCTGATGTCATTTTGCGGGTCAGCAATTTCCTATCTACAAGCAGTTAGCTGCGCAGTTGCCCTATGTGTGGCAGGAAAGCTTTTTGTGCAGTCAGGTGTGGGAGACACCAACTGCAAAATATAAAAACTTAAGAAAAATTATAAGGCAAGCTAGAAGCAATCTTAGCTATATCTACTATCTGAAATCGTATGCTTGCAAATGACTTTTTTAAGTGAAAGTGTTTCACAAAAAGGCAGGCCACCTATTATGATCCCGAAAACTGCTTTTTACTAAAACACTGTACTACATCTATGTGGATTACAGATGTCCTATTTCTAGGCTGGCAAGCACCCAAATTCAGAGTAATCAAGTTGTTGTGCTCAGAGGTTCTGATCACATTCAAACAACAGAAACCACTTGAATCTCTCACAAAAATATTTATGATGAGAAGCAGCTATATTTCCTATATGTAGCCTGACACTGAATCTAAAATAACTTCAGTGCTGCTTGCTGCAGACAGCAGCTGTAATACCCCTAAAGGCCTTTTCTTTCCCTGAACCTTCCTTGACCCCAAGCTCTCTTCCCAGCAGTAAATTCTTTCTAAAGAGTGGGGAGGGGGGGCAGAAGGGATGGGCAGGGATACCGCCTTTTTGCCATAGTGCCAGTTCCTGAAGGTTTAAGAGGAGACAAAGGTGCCTGCTCAGGAACATCCCAGCGGACACAGGTGCTCGCACACGTACGGGAGTACCAGGCATTGCTCAGCGAGGTCAGTCTTCATACCCTCACAGGGTACAGTGGCCCAGGCTGCTAGCCATGCACAGCTGACTGCCCCTGCAGCCAGACCAGGAGTCATTCCCCTCCCCTCTGCTGCTCAGGATCGCCATCCACCCTCTGCCTCCCTGTCTGAATCAGTCATGTAATGTAATGTAATTTTCATTCCAAGTTGTCCTCCAACTTCATTGAACAGAAGGAGCTACAGTTTCAAAAGCAGAAGGATAAGGGAAAAAACCACTATGTAGCTACTTATTTAATCACGCAGTTGAGAGCAGCAGCCCTCCCTTCTCCAAGTTACAGACAAGACATTAAACTACCTGAAGGCAAGAGCTAAAACTCCTTCCAACTCTATTTTATCATATAGATGTCATGTTTGCATGCACGCTGCCTCATCTCATACTGTGGGGTTTTTCTTTTTAAAAAATAGGTTGTATTGCACTGGATGGCATTCTGAATTCAGAGCAGAAGTGTCTGCTGTGTACAGAAATACCCACTTTTTTAATATGAGCCTGTGGATATCCTACTCCCAACACCAGTGGAGACACCATTTCTGCCCATCCTTCACCTGACCAGTGAGGGTATTTGTCAGTATGCTCTTCAAAGCTTTTGAAAACCTGGGCTATGCTGTAACTCACACAGCAGCTACCCTAAGGTCAAGTGTCAGGAAGCCAAGCAGAAAGCCTCTGAGAACCACAGTCAGCTCAGGCCCTGCATGGCCTTGTGCCAAGAGGAGAGGAGGTCTCCATGGCCTGCCAGGCGCCAGCAAGGAAACCCATGTGGAGATGCCGTCTGCCAGGCTCCAGGAAGGCGTCCCTTGTGCACGTGTAGCCCCAACCCTGCTACTGCCAAAGCTGCAGGGAGAACCCCTGTTCTTCAGGAACCTCTTCAGACTCACAGCTTTGATATTCTGATTTTCCTAGAATGAGAACTCAAGCAAAACCTCAAAACCACCTCCAAGCTCTTCCTTAGTGGTTTGCGGAAATGCTTGGGGAAACTGGACCTCGAGGCTTGGCACCAACACACCAAGCACGTGGGAGCCTGGGAGTTGGGGGACACATGCACAAATCACCCCCACCCCCCAAAAAAACCCGAAATTGTGCTTTGCTACAGACTGAAACAGTAGAATTCTCCTAGCCTCAAAGCAGCCCAAGTAGAAGGCACTGCACTGGCTCCCCTAATATGGGATTTGGTTCAGGAAGTTCAGCAAAGCACACACCCTGACCCACAACATCATCCAGACTTGGGTCTGTAACAGAAGCCATAAAATACCAACGTGCTCTGAAGCTGCTCTCAGTGACATGCCAGCCCTTACTACAGAGTTTCAAATGCTGATATGTGACAATCCAGACCATGACACCATTTTCAAAAAATAGACTGCTGCAGGAAGAAATTCTGCCTTTTCTGGCCTGTGTGTTCTTCAAATGAAAATGAAATGAAAATAAAAATCTGCTTTATTTGTAATAAGATCTAGTGCTGGCTCCCAAAAGGAGTTATCCAGGAGCAGGGAAAGGGGGTGGAGAAAGGCTAAAAAAGCAAACACACAAAACACTCACTTCTCTCTCAACACGCAAACCTCTTCCTCTGACACTGAGACACATCATTTCATTTTAGTACAACTGCAGGAAAACACAAATTGATTGAAGCTGTTTTGTCATTAAAATTGATTCTTTTTTTAACATGAGAAACTGCCGATCATGATTGAGAGGCATTTTTATTTAAGGCAAGACACATCATCCCCAAAAACAAGCAAACAGAGATCACAAGGATGCATCACAGCCTTGCTGCAGCACTCCGGCTCTGTTCCTATAAAGTCCCCACAGAAGAATTGCCACCAATTTATAGAGCCAAGACCACATCTGCAAAGATTAAAAATGCAGTTTCATTCATCAGCCCATCAGCTTGAAAAGAAACGTGGATAAAGGCACGGCACAGAAAGTTCCTGAGCATCACAGCTGTGCTCAGCTCTCACACTGGTATCACCTACACAGCCTGACCGTGACTGCAACACAAGCAGATGAAAGGACAACACTACAGTTAATACCAAACAGCATCCAAAACTCCTCATCCCAACCTTTGCTTCCTTTCCTTTAGGGAAACATTGACAAGTTGCAACTTGCTGAATTTCTTAACCTCTGTTTCAAATCAAACACTATTTCTCAGAAAATACAGTTTGAACATACACAGAGAAAAATATAGGGCAGAGGTACAACAGATGGTACAGTTAGTCAATAATTTCCTGCATCAGCATCATCAATCAGCTTTGGTACATGCTTCCCAAAAATACATATCTTCACATTGAAGTAATGTGAATTGGAATTTGCTTTTCAAGATTTTGCTTCCTCTAGCTCCTTCAACTCAAGTCTATCCCAGCCCTGTTTACTGACTGTGTGACAGGGGCATCAGACCCACGGAGCAAAAGGCCTCACAGCCCAACTGTTTATCTACAATGACTGTAAGAAAGCTCCTGTCAAATATTTTTGAACAAAACAATGTTCCAGGAAAATGCAGCACTGCTGCAACCTTTCTTTCAAAGCATACGGAGAAATGATGCTGAATAAATCTCTTTTTATGTTTTAAATACAGAGCCCTCTAGGTTACACAAAAAAACTTAAGTACAGAAGGCTGGGATAACAGGCAGAAGGGAACTGCCACTTAGCTTAAGTAGAAGCTAAGTTGGCTTTTGCCAGAAAAAAAAAAAGCAGTTCTACTTTTGTAACATTAATCATCTTCTCACTCAGCCTCTCCTATGGTAATCTTTGGGTTCAAATTCTTACTTATTTGTTTCCTCCCACTGTTGCCAAGTTTAAAATTATATTCATTACTCAGCCATTAAAAGGTTTTTGCTTCCTTTCAGCATCAATAGGCCTTTGATCATCAAGCAGTTCCCAGGAGTAAGCCTGATCTTTTCCTGAGAAGAACTGAGCCCCTGCAGCGCCCAGCGACTTTAGCAGGAACTGGGAACTCTCAGATGTTCTTCAAACATGACAGAACCTTCATAGAACTGAGCCTAAACCCCAGTGCAAATGGCTATGCACTTAAAAGCACACCCCAAGATTTCTCAGCCTGTCATCCACGGAGTCTCAAAAGAGGAAAAAGATTTGTCCAAAGATGCAAATAATTGACAGTAACAACCTCTTGTACCTACTCAAAAAAGGCAAACAAATGAAAAGTTTATGACTCTGACTTCCCCTCGTGCCCTGAAATGTTTAAAACCTAACTATTATTTAGTCATAAACTGCCACATACAACAGCAACTTAGGAAATCTGGAAATACGTGACAATTATAGCGCATGTAACTACGGTGCCATAGCTGAAGACCTGAAGAAACCAAGAGGCAGCCTCTCCACTTGTGGTGCTGCAGAAATGAAGTCTCTAAAGTAACCCAGGCTTTCAGCCTCTCCCCGTGTAGGTGACGTTAATAGAACAGTCAGAAAAGGTGTTAATTATAAGTTAGACAGGGAACACGAAAGCTGTCATTCTCCATCTAAATGCAAATATACTAGAAGGGCTTTTAAGAAGGTGTGATTGTGTGAAGTGTAATTACAAGGAAAGCAGACAAGGAGCTGATGAATTTAAGGCTTTGCTTGTTCTGGATGTGGCAGGCAAAGCAGGAAATGTGAAAAATTTAAATCACCGGGTATGTGCAATGAAAAATCCTGACCGCTTCGCCTCTGCAAGGCGTTCTGTACGTGGCAGTCACAGGCACACATCCCAGGATTGCCCCAAGCTACGTGAGTGGTCTGACTGCCATTCAGCCCCGAAGGCATGCGTGTCTTTTTGGCCAGGTTAGTAAAGATCTGCAGCGCAAGTGCTATTTCAGTGACGGGTGTGCACAGAAAGCGTCAAAGCTGCTGGCTGCAGCTGATGGAGCAGCTCTAGAAGTGCAGCCTAGGATGGGACCTGAGTCCGGGACGAGTTCCTCAGATTTTAAGAGCCCTCTCATAGCTGCACACCAGGCAGCCTTGACTGTGGAGACCCAACCGTGACAAGACTGAGCTTCCATGTGAGCAGCTTTTGCAGGCAAGAGGAGCCCATCCATGTCTCTTCTCACTTCATCAGCAAGGATCAAAAAGTTAGCTTTGTCAGGATACAGATAAGACAGTTGCCCAAATGGGTTTACTTTGCAGAGGTGACAGTGAAAAATAAGTTACTCCAAACTTCACTCTCTGTATCAAAATGGGAGGCTTCAGTTTGCCACTAACTCATCTACACTGCTCTGTTGCACAGCTGAGCAAACATTTTCACACAGCCCCAAGTGCCTCCTCCCACAGAGAGCTTTCAGACCCAGGGCCAATCTGGTCAGGCTCAGCTGGTACACCCAGATCCCTCTGACAGCGTGCTACATCCTGGCTTTGTCTGAGAATCCGCTTCTATGGAGAAGCGGCATTCCCTGCTGAGCAGATCCTGCTCCAACAGAGAGGGGACTCTGAGTCACCCACGATTGTCTCAGAAGTGACCTTTTCCCATTTTTATGGATTTAAAAGTCAGCTGCAGTCACAAAGTCTCTCATCCACAAAATGCAACCTGGCATTATTCCCGACTTGCCACAGGGCAAGCACAGGGATGCTGGCACAGCAGGATCACCAGCCCTGTGCCCCAGCCGCTGTTGCAGCAACTGTTCCAGCGGCACCCTCCCTGCCTCTGTAGCACCTGGAGCTTGCTGCAAGCTGGATTTTTCCCCGTGATGAAAATGAAGGTAAAGCACTTGGCAACATGAACTCACACGTGGCCATGTCAGAGCAGCACATGAACTCACACGTGGCCAGGTCAGAGCAGCACAGCAGCAATTTGGATTAAGGCAGTGTTCAGGCAGGAGGTGGGCAGCAAGAAAAATTAGAGTACACCCATTAGAAACTCAGCTTGATACGTTCTGCTCTCCACCAGGATTAACAGCACCTGGAACAACTCTCACTACTTGGGAATGGACTGCCCTGCAGCATTACCCACCCCACCCCCCCTCCCCCCCAGTGTTTCTTCCTCTTGATTATCTACATGTCACTTACAATAAAAAACATCATGCATTTCTCTCGATTGTTTAAGTCAGCCTGAGACACATAAACAAATTTAACTCATTAGTTTACAAACCCCGGCTCAGGAAAATTATGTGACTGAAGTAAAATCAATGGAAGAGTGCCAAATCTCAAGTTTTCTTAAGCCTGGCCAGATCCTCCAGCACTCTGCACTTCACTGCCCAGCTTCAGCTATTATCTCTAAACCAAATCTTTCTGGTGAGGCTCTTTCAGTCAGCTGCATGAGCACAGGAGCAGGGTAACCACCACGGAGTGAGCAGCAAGCCTTTCAGAGCATGTACATGTGTGCACAACTGCCCAGCACAGGGAGAAGGGACTCCCCAGCGGAAACACAGAGGCAGGATTGTGATATTTTATTAACTCACCCACCACTAGCAAAACATCAGCATCTCTAACGCTGACAAGGCATACTTGAATAGTCAGAAGTGGTTATCAGCTGCTGCCCGAGCAGTCTGAAGGCTTTCTTCAGTGAAGTGGTGCATGAAATCTCCCACTGTACCCATCTGCCTCTGAATTCCTCATCTCAATGGCAGAAATCCAGCACCTGGGATGAACTGTTGTAGGCTTGCCTGGGAAAACACATAGGGTTTTCCCTTATACAGAACCTATCCTACCTGTTCATTTGATTTACCTTGAAATACCTTTTTTGCTGTTCTTATTGCTCAGTAAAATAAATTTAAGGGCAGCAAGGGAACTGTGCATTTGCAGTAGTAATGTACAAAAAGCAGAATGCAAAAATGAAATCAGGCTTCTATTTCTTTAAAATATGCTCCAAAACAATGTTCTTTACTGGAAAATCATGAAAGATTAGGTAAAAAGGCTATTGCAAGCTAATACTATTTGAAAGAGAGACAAAAAATTAAGGGATCAAAAATAAGAATTTTGACCTTTAATAATAATTTCCCAGACCTATTTTAATTTATTTTTTCACACAATTACCATATTTTGATTCTCACACATATTTCCACCTTAGTGATTGTAGGAAATTAAACCATGCTTGCTTAGACCTACTGTGTCTTCCCACCCAAAATCCAAACACTTTATTCCTGATATAGCACAGAAGTGCTCAGTCAAGCAAAGCCCCATGGTCCCCTCCAACCCACTTACAGTTTCTCCAGGATCCGCATAAAAGTCAGAAGCCTTTGAAAGAACTCTCAGTTAACAGGCCTTAAGATAAAAAGCAAGTAACAGCAGTGTAAAAAAATAAAAATAATAATCCAGATTATATCAGATGTTAAATTTCAGAAAACTAATGTTTAATTTTCCATGAGAAATAATTTTGAAAGTTAAATCAAAGATTGAAGTCTTACAATCTATTTTACTACCTTACTTCTTTGAGGGGATACTGAAATGCTTACTCCATGTGCAGGAAGTCAAATACAGTAAATTTCCTATTTTAGGACTACACTATAAAATTATTAAAGTGGACATGCCTTTTGTTCATTGATTTTATAGAATTTCCCAAATGCCACTAAAAAACCCCCAGCATTATTGTTCTTCTCTACAGCCAAAAAGAATTTCAACAAGATACACAGTTAGTAGAAGAAAACCTGAAATGTTTAGTGAGCAGCTGCTTTATGGGTGTGCATTTTAAATCCCTTCTCACACAACTCTCCTCACACAGCTACTACCATCCCTGCACATCTGGCCAAGTGCATATGTCACTGGTTTTCCCCAGGAGCCTGCTATCAGCTGACCTTGTCCATGCTGTGCCAAGCAGCTCCTGTTCCATCAGTCACTCTGCCATGCGGTCCACAGGTGCCACAACATACACGTGTTGCCACATTCTCACTTCACACGCAGCTCAGCTTAGCTTAGTTCCCTCCAGCCATCCCCAAACCCCAGTTTTCTAAAGACCTGACTTCCTCCAGCTTGTTGTAAATGCTGTCAGACAGCTTGCAAGGGCTGGCAGTGAGACTGCTGCAGAGCCCAAAAGCCTTTCACCTCAGATTTCCTGCACAGTCCGAAGGGTCCTCCTTTCTTCCCTCTGCGACCATCCCGGCTGAGGGCCAGCACAGGCTCCTGGAGCTGACAGCTCAATGCAGCTCAAAGCCCAGCGTGTAAAAGAATGTAACATCAGCCTGAGAATTTGCTCCTTTCCCAGCTGCAAACCTGAAGCTGTTCAAAGAATTAACTCCACATCAAATGCTATCAGTGCTTTAAATTGCTGTGAGGCATATCAAAAGCTAAACCTGCAAACACGAGCATTTGAAACTGTCTCAGAAATATGGATATATGCAACTCTGCCTCTTGAATCTTTAATCCCCTGCAACCTATTAAACTCAAGAGCAACTTTGTAACATTTCTTGTGAAACATTCTGAGTGTAAATCCTTCCCAAACAATTTAGTAAATCAAATCTAACATGCTATGAACAGGATAGTACTGTAACTAAATTAAGATTAAGAAAAATTTAAAAATATTGAAGAGGTAAGTTCTCTCATACTTTCATAGGAATTAGGAGCAAACAGATCATGCGTGAAAGAAAGCTTTCCTATCCTTTTGAGTTTTTCACTTACATAACAGCATGTACCAAGTAACAGGTTGGACAAGTCTTATCTGCATAGCAAGGACTATGTAGAAGCATAACGAGATTAGAAATGTTTGTTGAAAAGATCTATTTATATGCTGAAAAGCCTACTTGAAAATCTTTCCTGCAGTCTCTGCCAGACTGTAATTATTCCAGAAGTATTTTCCAATTTTTTTCATCTACACACAGAAGGACCTGCTAACTTTCCTATGGTTTGTATCTGTTTTTCAACTTTATTAAGAGGTGCACATGCTCTGTAGCCGAGTACCTCTCTGTGCTGGAGTTTCAAACTGCAATCGAATCATCAGCCTGAACAAAGCATTTCATTGTCATTCAAAAGAACTTGGCAAGTGTTCAATCTAAGCAAGAGCAATAATCCATGACAGAGTGCATTAGGCAGGTACTGATGCATGCCTAATGCACACTGCAAAGCATATACTCCTCCAAAATACACTCTGAAGTATCTTATATTCCCTTTTCCCTCCTTTTTAAGAACATTTACATAAGCTGTTACTTTTAGCAACTACAAAAATCTATCCCCTTAAAGAATAATAATAAAATGGACACAAATACTTTTTCCCTTCAATTCCATACACACTACAACATATTTCTTATTTTCAAATTAAAAAACAAGCAAACAAAAAAATCAAAACCAAACCCCACCAAAACAAAACACCTTTTCACCACATCATTTGCACCTATATTTGAAAAGCACCTATTTTCCCTTGGTATTGGAAGCAGGCTGAGAAACAGCCAAGTGCTCAGCTCCACCATCATTAGCTACACTTCCATGCAGGCAGTGGGAACATCACCCTCTGGCTCGGACCAAAAGCAACAGCCAGCTCCAGTTCCCACGGGACAGGAGCACAGCTTTGGCAGTGCCGAGGCCACTGCAAACACTGGAAATCTCTGACTTGCCTGATACAAGCCTGGTGCTGGGTCTGCATCTGTGTGCCCCAGGGAGAGTCCAGCAGGCACCGGGCACGTCCTAGACGTGCAAAGAAAGGCTTGAGCGACACAGGGGCTTCTGCAGGCAGGTGAAGTCAGGCGTCCTTGCCTAAGGCAGCACCGGGAATCCAGGCACTAAATCATGGGAAAGGGAAGTGCTGGTGGGAACCAGCAAGGCTGCTTACCTCGCCTCCCTGAGCAGCATGTGCTCCCGGGGAACATGTTCCCTGCTAACCATGCCCTGGTTCTGGAGAGCACACAGCTGCACACCAAATCAACAGCCAGCTCAGTACCAAGATAACAGTTGTTTCACCTGTTGCTGCCTAACCTAGGTGAGATATCTGAAGGATGGACACAGTTTCTCTAAGGACTAACGTACCTTGAAAGGTTTGCAGCAATACCAAAAAATGATAACGTCAGCGTGCCTCTGAGCACATCTTGGCTGCTTAAAAACATGGGGTATTTTTTGTGAACCACATAACACGGCAAACCCCATGATTTTCACAGGGAGGCAGAGGAACAAAGCATTTTCTAGCTGAAATGGCAAACTACTGCACACCAGGAGTTATCTGCCAATAATTGGGCAATGTGCTGATTAATACTTTTTTCTGGGTTGCCTAAGGACACTGCATGCATGAGTATCTCGCCACTATTAATTAATCACTCTTTGTGCTTTTATCCTGGTAGAATTTACATGTTGCACATAGTGAATACCCTGAATGAGGCAATTTCTACCTCCAAAAGCACTTACTATTGTCAGTTTATTTGCCCTGCTTAGCCCGATGCTCAGATTGGCAATAAATCATCATTCTTAGCAGCTGAAGTGTTCAATGTCTTTCATTCAATATTCTTTCCTCCACCCTGTTCCCCCTGGAAGTACAGTAATCATGTGCTGAATAGTCATTTACAGTCCTGCAATTAAGAGATTATTCCATTAGGCTTTGTATTTCTATCCGGTTTTGTTTCCATTAAAAGCACTTTGTTAAACAATCGAGCAAACAACTTAATGCAACAGCAGGAGCCTCATGAGCTGATGCCTGTCAGGCAGAGCCCCAGTGAAGCAGCCCGGGATGGGCAGGCAGTGCTCGTGGGTCCACAGGGAGACCCCCCCTTTTAGGCAGGATCCCAAAACCAGGGAGAGGACGGGCAGCAAGACTGCAGATGGGCCAGCGTGGAGTAAACAAGAGGGGGAGTGGCTGCCTGCCAAGAGGTTGGGTGAAACTGGGGAAGAGTTGCTGGCCAGTCACTTGTGAGTGGGTGCATTCCTCTGTAAACACAGCATCATTCCTTGTGCCTCTAAGAGCAGAGCAAAAAATGTCAAGTAAGTTCTGCTTTCATAAAAACTGACCACCTCTTCAAGGAGCAAAACCTGACAGCCAAAGGAAGTCACGTCTACCCAGGAAATGACGGTGGTGATTTCACACCAAGATGGTGGCCAAGGCTGGAAATCACACCAAAGTGCTGCAGAAATACACGTGAGGAGTTTCCCCAAGCATATCCAGCATTCTGTGCACTCAGTAGTGACTCAGGGCACCTTCCAGGGAATACATCACCTTCTCTGATAAGGCCCTTCCAAGCCTCTGCCCTTATGAGTATTTTCACGGCAACAGCCAACGAGTTCCTGTCCTCAACGCCATGGTGGCAGCAGATTTGGAAGGAGAATGAATCAGCACTGCCTCTCCCCAGGGTTCCTCATCCCTGCCCTCCCACGCATGTTCCCAACAATACTCACTCCCTGCCTGCAGGATGAGGCAGGAGGTCCGCGCTTTGCTCACCGAGGGATAGAGCAGATGCCCTACAGTAACCACTGCACCAAGCTCCCAGAGAAGGTTCTACATTCTTATGTGCAGGCTGCTGGACTCCTCAGCCCCTGACTGTCTGCCCAGAGCTACATCCAGTGCCAAGCACAGAAAGCCTCTTGAACAACCTGCATCCAACCAGCTTCCTGCATCATCACAGGGATGCACTGACTCAGGATTGCTTCATCTCTCTGTACTCTCTGGCTGGCCCCGAGATTCATTAATGAAACATCCCCAAACAGAATGAATAACACCTCCAGCAGCAGCTAACACCTCACATAACCCAGGTAACATCCAGCCAAGTCATCTGCAGAAAGCTAGCTATTTTCAAGAAAAGGCAAGTTGATCACAGTAATTTGGAACCACAGGGTAACATTCTCAGCACACACTTTCTAACACATTCTGTAACTTTTAGATCTTGCCCAATTGCCTGGTTACTACAGTTACTAAAAACGGGCTCCAAAAGAGTAAAATTCTGCAAAGCAAGCTTGCCATAAGTATTTCTGGAAGCCAGTTGTAAAAAGGGAGTAAGGAAAGCGTCTCACTATTTATGCATTTTTCTATCCCTCTTGAAACTTCTCTTTCATTTATCCTCAGAATAGCTCTTAGAATCCTTCCCAACTAGCAAATTGTGCCTTAACTCCCCTTTTTTTCATTTAACAGCCCTGCTTAGAAATGTGGTGCTTGTAAGTAATGCACACAACAGAGAAAGAACACAGGAAACAGTAAGGTTAATATCCCTCCCTTTTCTACATCTCTTTCTCTGTCATTCCTCAGTTTCAAGCTACGCATCAGGAATCCATTTTGAGCACTTGCTTATACATATGCAAAACCCATTCTGTGTCAAAGCTCCAGGTCAAGAATTCTTTTTGAGCACAAGCGTAAGCGAAGCTCTTTACCAGGAACAACTTTTTGAAGAGGACTTGAAATCTGAAAGCCAAAGGAAACTAGAAAACCAGATACTGGTGTAAATTCCTCTTTTCACTTAAATACAACATTGCTTTATAACACACAGTTTAAGTCTCTCTAGAGATATAGAAGGGCTAGATCAGCTGGAACCCAGCATACATGCTGAAGGCTACGATTTGGCCCCAAATGAGGACAGCATAGAAAAACCTAGAGGAACCAATAAAATTTGGGGCAGCAGCTGTAACAACACCTTATGTGTTCACCCTGCTGAGCCCTGACACATCAATTCTCACTACTGCCTCAGCTTTCAGCACACCCTTGGCCAGCTGAACTTAAAACAAACCATTTCAATCCTCCTCTGGTTTCCTATTTTCCATTGAGACTTCGCTGTGTGTCAGCAGGATCCTAGATCTGTATCTAGTCAGTGCCTGCACCTCCCTTGTGCTCCCATCTTATTTGCACTCACCCACGTGAAACAGAAGAGGAAGGGGTGAAAGAACAGTTCAAGGGCCTTCTAAGAAAACTGCATGGCTTAATTAAAGACCTTTTAAATGCATCTTATTAACCTCAGCAACTGCTACTGGTTGTTCAGACCTCCCCCTCTCTAGGGGAAAGAAAGAAATATTGAACAAGTAAAACCAAATCATTATTCACTTGGCAGATTACTGTACACAAACAGTCTTTCAAGCTGTTACATTGAAGTAAACACAGCTTATAGCAATATCATCTGTACTTTTCAGTCATTAGGCTGCAAGGCAGGAGGATGGCCCATTTTCAAGGAAGCAATTTTTATAAAAGGAAAACATTAACTTGATATTTAATCGATGCACAAAGGAACAGGGAAGCAAAGAAGAAATTGCCCAGAAGATGGGGTTGGGACACAGAAAGAAGAGAGTTTTCTTTACAATACGTTCTTTTATATGGCATTTCTATTAGACTTTTTTAAGGGGATGGGGGGATTATTTTCAAACATGAGTTTGATGTTTTCTCCTGCTATAGTTGAAAATAGGACCTTTTCTCCTACTTTCTACTGTTTGACTAGCACAAATGACTGCCAAATCAGAGAGTTACAGGAATAAGCACTCTTAGGGGAGATGAGTGGAAACAGTACTAAACACAGGATCTTTGACTGAGACACTATGAGCTCTCTATGTGCCTCTTTATAACTAAGTACAGCACAGATAACAAAGTCAGTTCTAGGTAAGAACTGAAACCACTGCATTTGGCCAATGTTCAGCCTAAAGGACACGATGTCAACTAAACGTTCATTAGATTTAAAAATTAACCCAGACTGCATCTGGCTTTATAAGCATTACAGAATGGGGGGGGTTGTGTGTGTGTGTGTGTGTGTGAGTGTGTGCGTACAGTTTGCTTTTCCTTTGATTTGGGGTGTTTTGGTGGCGTTTTCTAGTACACACAGTTTCTCAGTTTTCACAATAAATTCTCTCCCAAGTTGTTCAAATAGCAAAACAATATCAACACACACCGATACAGTTGCCAAACCAGATTCCAAGAAGGTTTTGGTTGCAATTACCAGATTATGCAACAATTACAAACTGCTTTCATTTATTCAAGAACTACAGAAAGGAGGTTCTGGCTGTGAAACACAGTGCTACACTGCATCAGCTGTCTATATTGTAACAGGAAGAAACAGCAACAGGTTTGCCCGCACATAAATTCAGTCTGTCCCTCCAAACATGCAAGAGAAAGGTATGTGTAATGAGAGAAACCTATTTACTGTTGTCAGTCAGTTCATCCAGTTTACTTAACTGACTTGGAAAGAAAACACCCTTTCCAAATCATTAGGAACCAGACTGATTCACATGTTTAAGTAATGGAACAACCAGCTTGGGAGCCAAGTTTTAATGTTATCAGTTTCTGCAGACTGACAATTTCACCCATCTGTTTTAATCCACGGTGGTCCTGCTTGTGCAGAGCTGCACTGTCTGTGCACCACAGCATCAAAGAACAGCACTACTCAGCAGTGACATGCTAAGGTAGATACAGAAACCCCACTTTGGGGCTGGCTCACTTGGAACCAAAACCAAGGCTGAAGTCATCCCATTTACCCACTAAGAGTTTGGAACTGGTTTGGAAAGAGTAGGGAACAACAGCAAAATGTCAAAGGCATCTTGAGAGGGAAATTCTAGACTGAAGCTGTTCATGTTTTTTCTTCTCCCATCCTAGGCTAAACTCTTCATTTTTATTACAAATAAATAGAGAACTGCAAGGGAAAGCTTTGTGCCACTAAATTCACTAGACGACCAAGTCTTTTTCATATGTGAAACACTGAGTTATTGAATTTTTCCAAGTCAGCCAATTTAGGAAGTTATTTTGGTCTATTGTTCTTAATTCCTCATTGTACAAGTCGACTGCTTTTCCTGCAGGACGAAATGGCAGAAGTACCCCATGTCTCCAAATAATAGATCTCGTTATTACGGTGCTTCTAAAAGCAGATTAGACCTTCTCAAAGAACAGCACATGATTTTACCTATTTTTCTGTCTCTCCCCAATCTGGGTGGTTACACAGAATTTTCTTATGCTCTAGACCAGCAGTTTTTTCACCCTTGCAGTGCATTACACAGAACCAGGCATTCCCTCTAAGGAGGGCCACAAACCCAGCTAAGTAAAGAGAGCCTATTACTAGTTTGCTGAAGCCAGTCCATGTAAAATGGATAGGGGTTTGCAAACCATGGATAAAGATCACCTACAGCGTTCCAAAACCTCGGCAAAGCGATCGTGTTCCCTTTAAATATTAAGGCACTCATTCGTCTTGCTTCCAGAATGGAAGTTACAGAACATTGTGCGTTAAATCAGAAACCCAAAATCAAACCAATGACCAATTAAAAGTTAACTGCTGGATAAAGCTGAGCACTCTGCTGCAAGGGGGCTGCAGGGTCTCAGCACAGAAGGGAGACACCGTGGTCCAGAAGAGCTCTTTGGCCAACACAGCTTATACCCACCATCCCACAGCCATCCTCCCCGAAGCCATATGCCAGAAAAAGCAGCCTTCTTCACCACTATCACGGAGTTCACACTTGGGCCAACACAGTTATCTCACCTCTGCAGTGTATTTGTTCGCTTTTAGCTATGCCAGCACTTTTCACAGTAAAGAAGGCCTGCAGTGACAGACAGACAGACATGGCAGCTTCCAGGTAGTGACAGCTCTAAGGGAGTCTTTTAAAAATCCAAGCAAAGCTCCCTGCTCTGTAGCAGAGAGGGATAGACCAGGCTCTCTTTCTGTTAGCACACGTTATTTTAGCAAAGCTATGAAGAAATAGGTCTCTAGACTGACAGCCTGTTCTCAGCAGAGCCACAGGCTTACTGACATCAGGAAAACAACTTTTCCTAGAACAGCTTGTTCTGCCGAGGGCTGTGGGGACAGGGAAAAGAGAAGCATGTCACCAAAGCACTTCTAAACTGCCAGTATATTCCCTGCCTTCAGATTAGGATGACTTTTCCAAAATAGCCTACAGGGGGGGAGAGGATTATTGAGAAACAGCTGCATACCAGTTATGAGGGAGAGCTTCTGAGCTGTGCTTGCAAAGACAAATTATCTCAGTAATGCTTTTTAAGCAAAACCTTACAAACTGCAGAAGAACAAAAAAACCAAAAGCAATTTCTTATTACACCTCCAGTTCTCCAAAGATGTAAATATCCCTTTTACTGCTTCACATTTTAATAATTCCTTTCAATTTCAGATGCCAGCAGGTACCCGTATTTCCAACTGCAGTGCCCACAGCTCAGCTCAGGGAGGAGGCACGTGCACTCGAGCTCTCTCACACACCTCACATGCACACACCACCTGCTCAACACCACTGTGCTGAGAAGGAGCTGATCATACACTGCTGAATACATCACTTGCTGCTTGCAGCTTACACACTATATGGCATTCTAAGAAGCAAATTTATATAGAAATAAAAACACTACCATATGTTTGAGAGTTTCCTCTTTTATTTCTTTTTAAAAAGGGCTACTTCTTACTTATGTTTTGCTTGAACTGGTGATAGAGGTGTTTTTGTTTGTTATTCTTTGATGAGTTTTTGTGGTTGAGTTTCTGTTGCTCTTTTTTTAAATTTACAAGTACAAAAATGAAGCCCACGGCTCTTGCAGTTCTGAAAATGAGTTTTACTGTTGTCTCTGGGTTAAAGATTAACAATTTGCTTGTTGAACTTTCTCTAAAAATTACAGCCAGGACATTATTTTCTCTTAACCTGATGGTAATATTGCAAAAACAACAGCAAAGGAAAACTTTAGGTTGCTAGTACAATAAACACACAGAACAACTGAAAATGGCAATTCTACAAATATCTAAGCCTAAACTAATCCAAAGACAAACATCTTCATGAAGCATATGGCACTTGTGACAAAGGTTGCCTAATCAAGCGTGCCTAGATACCTCAGCCTGACAATTTTGAAGCATTAACAGGAGCAGAGCAACTTCTCAAATGCAGTTTTGTGCACACACACCTGCTCTTTCTCCCCATTTTCCACCTCTCCCTTCCCATACAAGAATAAGGCAGCAAAAGAAATGCACACTTTAAAAAGTCACACACTTCAATAAGGTGATCAACAACTTCTGCACCTCAGCAGCAAAAGAGAGCTGGGGGCTGGCTGTGTGCAGAGCCATCTTTGCTCTGGGCTGCAAGAATTCTACCTCTCACCACTTTGCAGAGCTGCTTGATTCTGATCTAGAATTCAACTTCTCTTCCCTGAGCTGTCTATGAATAGGCAACTGTGGAAAACCTTCTCGTAGCACATCCAGCAGCTCTTGTCTGTTCCCCACAAAAGCATTCTGCTGGAGAGGCAGCTCTATCTTAATCCATGTATGGTAACACCTCGTTTGGGAGTGATAATTACCCCAGCCAGTCCTACACGACTCTTCTTCTCCTTTTTTATCATGAACTGCAGCAGCCAAAACTGTGAAAAATAAAATAGCCAGTACATTTTCCACTATAACATACCCCAGGGGAAAAAAAAAAATCTCCAGGCCGTGTTCAAGACTGAACAGGAAAAATACTTCCTCTTTTTTTGAGGCTCACGCATCTCTACAGTAACTCTTCTGTCATGCCAGGTGAGCAAACCAGCTTCTGCACTCCCAACCACCCAGCACCAAACCCAGGCCCTCGGATGATACCCTGCACTCTGCGGAGAACCCTTCCTCACTTCACTGCCCTCCACCGCATGGAAAACAATGTCACTGTAGCATTCCCACATACTTTAGGGCAACACCTTTTCTATTACGTTTTAAAAGCATTTAAAAGCTTCATGTGCCATTCACTACGGCTGCTCTCAGAAGAATAAGTGCTGAGGAGAATTTATGCAGCTCATTAAAATCTTGTTTCCTACTATTCATGCTGCATCTTGCAGTTGTACTAGCAAATGATTTTCTCATAAAAAGCTGTGAGAAGAAGCCTCTCTTTATAACACAGATTCAGACACAGGAAAATTACATGACCTAAGGAAACATTCCCTTGCATACCAGCTCAAGCATGCCATGACAATTGTATGTCAAAGTTTTCAATGGCCTATTGCAAATTGGAATACGCACTGCTAAATAAAACCTAACCAACCTGAAAAATCCACTTCCCTGTGAGCATCTCTTTCTTCTGTGTAGGAGCGTTTCAGCTGCAGGTCTGCCTCAGAGCAACTCCAGGCTCAGAAAGTCCAGGCAATAAGGAACTGCAAACTGAATATCCCCAGCAGCCCACAAAACATGCCACAGATCATCCAGACATCTGGTTCTGGAGAAAACAGAGTGGTATTTCCAGCAGGGCTAGTAGCAATGTACAAACCAAACCAACAGTGTTTCACGGGATGTTTTAGCTTCCAATAGACAAGTAAACTCCATCAAGATACTGTCTCAGCCCTTCTTGACCTCCAGCAGCCGACTGGAACCCAACATCACCAATACTGGCATTTGCCTGTATCAAGAGGACCCATGAAATAAACCAGTTAGGGAAAGTGTCTTTATATCTGGCCTGGAAAGCTGTGAAATGACATGGAATGAACTAAAGCTCATCCAACATAGCTTCTCAGGGAAAAGCCTCAGTGTTACTCCGTTCAGAATTTACTGTGTTTTAAATACAGATAAGGCCACATTTTATTTCTGCACAGCATTACCTTTTCCTACCAAAATGAGCAGTACAGCCTTCTCCCAAGACTCTTCTGGGTTTAGCTGGTACAACTTGGCTTTTTAGGGGGTGGAAACAGAGGGTTTTCCAGGCTGCTGTCCATCATTACCCTTCCCTGCAGGGCTGACTCAGGAGAAGTAGCAAGGTGAGCCCAGCAGGGATGACAGCACAACACTCAGGTTTCATGTTGCTCTGACTGTGTACTGCATTCACCTACGTACAAAGATTAGGAAATTGCATTCGTTCTGCACACCAGAAATGATGCTAACTATGACTACACTGAAAGGCAAGTTACATATATGACAACTGGAAACTCTTAGCATCCAAAACAAAAGCATTTTGTTTATTCTCCTACTGTAAATAAGTGTAACCCACAGGGTCTACAGACAATTTAAAATTACCTCAAACAGCCTGAGAAAAGCAGACTGCATCTTAAAAAAACCGGCAGATATTAATCTAAAGATCCTCAGCTTGCAATTGCTGCAGTAGAGCAGCATTTTAATGAAGAAGCAGAAAAGAGATGGGCTCTGTCAGTCTGTCCCACACTCCTCCCAAGGGTCCTGCTGTATTCCCAGAGCAGCTGAACGGCACATGATGAACATCACACCACACTCGACAAGAAACTAAACTCGTCCTCATTCAGATCAGCTCTGCTTCTGCTCACACGTTCCTGAATATACCATAAAAACCTGACACAAGCCCTGTTGCCTGGGGACACCAGAGGCATCAGATCATCCCAGCATTCCAGAAGCGAGCGCATAGAAAGCTACAGCTGCAAACCTACGGCTCAGCGAGCAACTTTAAAAAAGCCACACAACCTTACATTATACACAAAACAACGCTAACAGGAGGATAGTTTCTCCACCTAATCCCTCCAGATGTAAGCTACTTACAGCAGCTAATGGTAGAAGCTGATCGTTATCAAACAGCTGACATTCAAACCATGCCCAACTCACCCTGCAACCGTTTCTTAAGATCACGATTTTAAAGAATGCTATGGCATCCATTAGCGCATCAGTTCCTCAGTTATCACTATTACAGTCTTTAAAATGTTAAGGAGCAGCAACAGGCATGTTTTATCATCTCGTTTTCCTTACCCTTCCACCCTGCAAAACAGTGAAACCCAAAAGCTAAGTGAGCACCGAGGATCACAGCACTGAAGCTGAAGAAAGGATGCTGGATTTTCTGGTTTCCAAACAAGCATCCTCCCCTGTGTCACATCACTTTCACTAGCTAAAGCAAACAGCATGAGAGAAATAGAAAACGTGAGCAGATGGAGGAGTGCCTGAAGGCCTTGTACAGAGTGATACACAAACCACTACCGCACTCGGTATCACACCACCTCATCAGTAATTTACTGAGCTTGCAAAAATTGCCTGTATTTTTTGCAAAGCACAAATGAACACAGAAAGCTCACCCGTTTCTTTTGTCAGCTACCTTGCAGAGTAAACCCTCTGACATGTTTTGGCAAACGAATTCTGGAGACATATGGCTTCTCAGTCCCATGCAGTAGAGTTCCAATTATTTATTGTGAATATTTGTTCATCCTTTACTGTTGAATAGAAGCTTCTACACACCCACAAAGCACAATTTTTTTGAAATGAGATGGATAACCCTGGAGATCTATGCCACTGAAACAGAAATACCACAAGCATGAGGCTTTCTGGCAAATGCAACCTCTCTCCTACAGATTCATTTCTGCTACTCATATGCACTCCTACTCTCTTTAAATGTCTTAAAACAAGCAATAACCAGAGATCTGAACACTGATCTTCAGGCATACAGAGTAACCTGTGTACTTGCTGTGCTGAAATGCTCTGATGCAGTTTGACAGCTTGAGCACCTCACAGCATCCTGACAAAAGCAAAAGGCAAGGCACAGGATGGAGAAGGAGGGAGGGTACAGAATGGCAAGGTGCACATCTTGTCCCCATGTCTGTCTCAAATGGCAGGCATGGGGCACAGTCCTTTCACCTGTCCTGCAGAATTCAGCCCCATGGACCCAGCCCTTGGACCGTTTTCCTCCCTTCAGTCTGAGCCACTCTGCATGTAACACTGGATTCTCTGCGCTGTTCACCTTACAAGTCAGGGATGTGGCTCACTGGCCCCAGTGCCAGCTCTGCCCTTTCTCACCCAGCTGGCTGAAGCTGGGGGCTACTGCTGGGACCCGGCTCCCACGTGCCCTCCTGCCATCCAGCAGAATGGCTGTACAACCTCTGAGGCATCAGGCATGTCCCTGGCCTTGGAGAGAAGCCAAGCTCCAGGGCCAGCCAGCATCCTGAGGATTTATGCTGCATCCAGCATGTGGTCCTTTTACAGCAGCGCTGGTAATGCAGGCCAGTAAATCATGCAAAGGCATCATACGAAGGAAAAAAAGATGCTAAAAACTCAATCTTTACCTTTTTGTTAAGTACTCTTTATGTCAAATACTCCCAGTCTACCCACATTCGGGAGAGTAGGCCGTGGAAGCTAGAGAAGAGCACAGCTGTTAACCAAGCAATCAATCTTCCCCTGCTTCTTCCCCAAACCTCAGGGCTCTGTCCTTCTCCAGTTAGTAATTTATAGCCAGCTCTTGGCTTCAAACCTGCAGAAAAGCACCACTGTGAAAATGCACAGTGAGGGCCAAACTTATGTGTAGGATATACCACCATTTTTAATCCTTTTTTTTTTTTCCCTGCCTGCAGGAAAGGGGAGCAGGGTGGTTGTTTGGTGCGGGACTGAGGAACAAGAAGGAATTTCTCTCTTTGGCATTTCTGAAATGCCCATTAAAGCACCGTAAACGCTAAAAGGCATTTAACAGGTACCTTAAATAGCACTGCTCCATCAAGTACTACTGCTTAAGAAAAGCTGCCTCCCCCATGCTGAGTGTGAAATTTACTTTAGACAGGACACTCCCCCACTCCCCCGAGAGCAGGCAAAATGCTGCTTCTTTAAAACCGCAGCTGAAAAGTATTTAACCAAGATCGGTGTTTTCGCTTAAATTTTGCTCCCTGACAGCAACTAAGTAACTCTTTTCCGTACTCTTCTCTGTTGTAACCATTTTCTATCCTCCCAGCAGACACAACCGGCTTGCACTGCGCACAGCCAGCTCTGCAACCCGGCTGAACAGAAACCATTCCCCACCTTTTAAAGCACTGCTGTAAGCACTGACAGAAACCTGCTCACGCCGGGCGAACAGGAACAAACAAATGCGAGACAAGTCTGGAGGGAAGAAGCGAATCAGTTTCAAAGAGCATTTAAACAGACAAGTTCCACGGGGGAGAAGGAAATCAGTTTCAAGCAGCTTTTAACTTGTTGGACTGGGAGAGATTTGACGGGGAGCAATTAAGACGCTGTTTTTCCTGCTGGAAGAAAGTTTGCGCTGGGAAGGGGGAGCGGGCACGCCGGCGAACAAAACACACGGACAAAACCTACCCTGGGCACGGGGTAAAACCCCACAGCCAAGTGAGCCCGAGCAGGAGCCAGGGCATCACAAACAGCGCCGGGCTGCGAGCAGCCCTCAGCGAGATGCACCGGGCGCGACCAAAGTTATTCAATGCCGTACCTCGACTGGGCAGCCATCGCGGGGTTATCCTGCCAAGCGTCCTCTATCCATGAGCTCCGCCCGCAGCTCTCCAGGCTCTACCCCGCTG
>VZRQ01003729.1:715494-830119 GCA_013397975.1 Machaerirhynchus nigripectus
CCCCCCTCAGTTTTAGAAGGACTTCAGTTGTAAGGAAAGAGGCTTCTCAGAAGTATTCAAGGAACAACAGCAATGAACCCTCCAGAAAGTTTCCAAGGAGCAACTGGAATTCTTCCTTTGTTACCCTTCTGTTGTGGGCAAAGACCAGCAAGGAAAACAAAGATATGATAAACTACTAATGGCACAGGGCTGCTTATGTGGCAAAGCGTTTGTGCTTCTGTCAGCTAATTCTGGCTGGAAAAACAAAAGGATCCTTTCTCTCTCGGGTTAACACACGGGGTCAGTTCTTTAATTAGAACTATAATGGATTACATATCAGTTTTTTCCCTAGTCTGGTAAACTTCCTGCTAAAAATCAGATACCTATATAAAGGAAAATCCCTTTCAGCTGGAGCATGTCCTGGATGCTTACTCAGCAAGGCATCACAGTTCTAAAAAAAAAAAAAATCCTCTCAAGATATTTTTCCCCTGCAAATCAGTTAGCTTCGTAAGAAAGCACACAGCAATTTTCCTTTCAAGGAAGTAGGTTTCTTAATAATTTTACTTCTCATTGCTTCAAAGGGGGCACAGACATTTTAAGCAATCTAATCCTTTGGAGAAAAAGATGAGGAAAAGATGAGCACTGGTGCCTATTTCCACAGAAAACAAGTTTAAGCCATCACATTACATAAGCACATCCATGTTTTGGTAATGAGTTTTGAGCCGTGGGGTCTATTTCAACCAAACTGACCACATCAGTTGTCACAGAGGGGAAGTTCTACCCACTTAGCAGGAAAAAAGACAACCTTCCAGTATCCACAGCAAGTGTCAAGACTAGTGAGCATTCAGTCTTTATTCGATACTCTGTTCCTCAGTGTTGAGACAAAACCCCAAAGAATTTCAGAGCACTTCTCTAAAGAGGCCAATGCCACCTTTTATCATACATACACAATTTCTTAGGAACACCTGAAAGTTTTGTGTGTGTCTCTGCTTTTTTTGTGTGTGTGTGTCCTTTTTCTGAGAAAGGGGAGGTCAGCTCAAGTTAGTTATCCTCTGCTTTTCTGTGTGTCTATCATTAAAAGGAAATTGGGTATAACACACTCAAACCGGGACACACACCATGCCACAGATCATCATCTGATCTGTGAGAACAAGCAGCAAATCCTGGAATCTTTTACTGACTTGTGTTTCCCATAAGCTGTAATCTGATGCAAACTGTTCGTGCTGTACTTGGCTTCATGCAGCACATTATACAAAAATCTGTTCCTGTTTCTACATTGTTTGGCACGTACCTGAAAATATTTAAAAGAAGAATTTAACTGTCTTAACTGTACTGTCTGGTTACCATAACACTTTCTTGTTTCTAAAACCCAGACATGCCCAAACCCTCTGAACTCACCATTTATGTTAAAGCAGCAGCAGTGTATTAACTAGCTGTGTTTACTTACTTTGCCTGCTGACAACTGTTGTCCTGCAAATCTTCTGTCTTCAGTTTAAAGCTCCTTCATATAGGTATACTGCCAACATGGCTAATCAATTTGCCTGTGATTCTAGCTACACAATTAATTTTCCTTCCTCAAACTATGCTGCTCTGAAAAATGCACAGTTTTGCTGTTATGCTGGAGGGAATAAAAGACATGGTGTATTACTGACAAGTGAAAAAAGCTCTTTTCCTTTTTCAAGTCATGCTACTGCAATTCAGTGATGGTCTCAGTTTTGGAACACTGTGGGCTACTATTTTGAAGAGTTAAACCCTTGAATAATAACCAGCCTCTGAACTTATTTCCACCACTTCAATGAAGAATGCTGTTAAATTAACACTCTTACACTCTTCCTGACAGCACAAGTCAAAAGCTTCAATTCTGGCAAGGATTGCTGGGACAGGAATATTGCCCAAGCCCTCAAATGACCACTCAAGCCTGATGGTATTTATTCACCATCCAAGGCTCCCATAGAGCATGAAGTGAAAATTTTCTGTCAGGACAGTTTTAACTGTTTACAGTACCACTAAACCACTGAGCTACTTAGAATCTCATATCCTGCCTCCAACCTCAAACTTGGATGCTGTAATCAAGAGTAGGTTGCATTGTTGTCAGATCACAGCCGTAGCAGTGCAAGCACACCCCCCAAAAAAGTGATATGGTCTCAATGCCCAGGTGATCTGAGAAACAAGGAGAGAGAGAAAATAAAGTCTTCCTTTCACTGTAGTGGGAAAACTCTCCAGAAAGGAGCCCACAGTTCTGCCAGATTTTTCAAACAGATACTGAAGAACAGAAGGACACTGAAAATTTAAAATGTGCACAGCCCTTATGTCTCAAGGGCAGCAACCACAAGGAATGATGCCATGTAAGGCCAAGAAAAATTAGTCACAAGGACACAAAAATACTCAGACCCACTGATCAGTGTACATTAGGTATATTTTTATTTACAGAGTAGAGATGCCTAATCAATTATAAGGTTAGACACCCAATAATTCAGCTTTTTTGTGTAAAAGTATATAAATATATACATGAAATTCTATGAAGTAAACATTATTAACTGTGATACAGTTAACATTCATTACTATCCTTATGCTAACAGGCATCTCTTAAAGCTCAAATGCTGATTTCAAGATGCCCTCTATAAAACAGCTGTTAATTGTACTAGAAGGGCAAAAATTCTGTGCCATGAACAAGCTTTCAAAAGAGACTAGTAAAATGTCTTTGTAATAAAGTTTGTCAGGATAAAAATACTGCTTCATCCCTCCCACTTCCCCACCCTGTAAGAAACAAATACCCCAAAACAGTTGCAGAACTGCAGGAAGTACTAGAGGATTACTTTTTTCTTCTTCTTTATTTTTCTTTTTAAATTAAAATATTTTTATTTCAGTATTTTATGACATATTAAGGAAGCTGCAAAAAAAATGCAGCTTTATTAAATATTGTTATACAAAAATCTCACATGTGCATCCATGGGGCTGAAAACAATAGTGGTATTGTATGAGCTATCCCTTTCCCTTAGAACTATGTACCTTATCTGGAATGATGGAGAAACTTTATAGAAAAGACACTGGACAGCAACTGAAGAAAGGGATTAGAAAACTACTGCAGGACAAATAAAATGCTCAAGAGCCTCTCAAAATCCTTGCTTCCGTATTTTAAATGGACTTCTGCTTCAGTATTTTATTTGTCTCTCTGTTGTTCTTCATGTTGGAGATGATTCAGGACATAAAGGACAACTTGGTAGCAGAAAATGTACTGATCCTGCAAGGAAAAGGAAATTACAGAACACGTGAAAAATGCGTGCACCACCTAAGTGTTCTCACATGCACCTCACAGTTGCATAGCACTTGATTTCAGTACTAATTATACTATTAAATAATCAAACCAACAACAACAACAACAAATCCCAAAGAAAACAAAAAGCCCCAAACAACAAAAAGGCCACAGTGAAAAAATATGCAACCTCAACTTAAAGCAAATACAGAGACTCCTCAGCCACTAAAGATATATTTCACATGGGACATTTATGCTCCTTTCACACCAAAACCACTTAAAAGAGATGAGGCACGTTACGTAAGTAGAAATGAAGAGAGCAAGTGGCTTTCAAGGACTTGCATCAATGCCAACTAATACAGAACTCAAATGACAGTGCAGCTTCCTACCTTAATCTCAGTGACAGAGGTGTAGGGGCTGATACACGTTTTGGGGTGTGAGGTGGGGATGGGGCTGATAGTTTAGTGGGTTGATTTCAGGGTTTTTTTCAACTATGAATTCACAATTCCTTCCCATTCAAAGAAAAAGTGCAGATTTTAACAAGACCCTGTGATGACCATCTCTAAAGCTAATTAGCTCTAGATCTAGAAAATTCTGAGAAGAATCATTTAACTTCTGGTTGAATATCTACCCAAAGGAGATTTCACAACATCTCTGATAGTATCACTGATTCACAGCAGCTTCAGTTAGGCCTTCCCTTCAGTTGATGACACAACTTTAAGCCAAAAAACCTTAGCTGACTTCCTCTAATAAACACATGCTTTTGAAGATGAAAATGCACAATTTTTTTTTTTAAACACAGATCAAAACAATACAGCAGGTTAAAAATGGCTTGTGTTTATAAACATCAAATACATTCTGCTACTCATCTGATTCAATTCCTGTGACACAAATGTTACATTACAGTGCACAAAGACAATTGCAGAGTGCATCACAAAATTCTCTGGCACCTC
This sequence comes from Machaerirhynchus nigripectus, assembly GCA_013397975.1. NCBI lineage: Eukaryota > Metazoa > Chordata > Aves > Passeriformes > Dicruridae > Machaerirhynchus > Machaerirhynchus nigripectus. The sequence continues at coordinate 719,680 of VZRQ01003729.1, forward strand.
AGATGATTCAGTAGACACCTGGGGAAGCCAGACTCACCTCTGTCTGAACCATTCCGTGTCTCTGCAGACGCATCGTGCGCACCAGGTCCGAGATGTCGAACTACCAAAACAAACAGCAAGTTAAACATTCAGAAAAGACAGACGTGCAGAGAAAAGAAACATCCCCAGCATCAAACCCAGGAATAGAATTAGGTACATTAGTAGTGAAATAATTCACTGCAGCCTCTGTATTGTCAGATAGACATGTAGTGTCTTAGGGCAATCTGAATGTGGCCCTACATCAGACACTCCCCCCTTCTCTTGTTTTCTTTCTGTACACAGGCCCTCTTGCTTACTCTTAGGCTAAGCATGCAGAAGAGAGTCCCTCTGTCCAACCTAACAAAACACTTTTTTTCCCCGAGGTCTATAAAGTCCTAGACATTCAGAGGGTGCTTAGAAACCCTGCTGAGCTAAGTGTGATGTAGCTCATCTTCTCTAGAAAATCACCGAAGTTTTGCTACCCCAGGCCACTGAAGGACATAAACAAGGAAGCTAGCACCCTCCTGTGGATCACCCTAGAACGCATTTCCCTGGTTGTGCTGGAAAAGTTAATTTACATATCCCTTCCATCAATTGCCCCAGCCATCATGGCAACACCATTTTTCCCATGCCATATGCCAGAAGTCCGCTATGGTAGAAGATTTCCTTGCAACATACTTCAAATGGCACCTGGTTGCTGAGGTGACCAGCAGACAGGACACTTAAGATTCCCTGAGCTAACCCAAGAACCACTGCGTATTAGAGGTCTCCCCACCTGGGATCACCAACCAGCAAACACGGCGCTGCCAACAGTATGGCACACTCTTTAAAAGACTGCATGGATCCAGTGGAACACATTTCCTGCAGGTCAGAAGCGGCACTGAGCCCATCCCCTGGGATACTCACATCGAGGTCTCTGCTGATCAGCCCCAGAACCACATCGATACAGATGAGGGTGCCCGACCTCCCGATGCCCGCGCTGCAGTGCGTGATGATGGGTCCTGACTTGTGGACGTGCCGCATGTAAGAGATGAAGGTGAGCAAATCATCTGGCTGGGAAGGGGTGTCGTGGTCAGGCCAGGCGATGAAGTTCAGGTGGGAAATGTGCCGCACTTCACCTGTCTGAGGTTCAAAAACAACATGTAGCACGTGGCAAGAATAAGAAGAAAGAAATTGAGCTCCCAAAGAAAAGTCTCAGAAAAGAGGGATTTGCCCAGTGAAGGTGCCTTGTAATTCAATAAAACAAGAGCTAAACTGGAAGTAACTAGTAAGTAATTTAAAAGCGTAAGGTTCACTGTGCAGACTGAGCTGATCACACAGATGTGTCAACCAGCCAGGCTGAATTATTAGTGAATTTCATATCCCTGTATGTTTCTGTGGCCAAAGGGAGCCAAAATTTAGAGTCTCAGTGTAATCAAATCATAGTCTGGCCCAAATGCTTTCTCCTATAAAGGTCACAGAGTAGCAATGAGGAGCAGCTGCCCAGTAATGATCACTGGGCAATGAGGAGAAGCCGTGGGTTACCTCTTGATGTAGACAATGCCAGTGAAGTAGGCAAGCCAGAAGTATAAGGATAAATATGCTAAGGCTCAGAAAAAACTCTTAAGCATGCAGAATTGGATTCACTCACCTGAATCTCTTCGAGCTCCAGCACTCTGATGATAAAGCCCTTCAGCTGCTGAAGTCTCACAAGAGCAAGCCGTAGTCTGTCATTGATCATGGTGGTTTTATTGAGCACATCTGGCCAGTAACGCTGACACTTTATCTTTTCTCCCTCGACCTCCTGAGTCATCATGGCAATCACAGTACAGTTTTGTTCCCAAACCATTTGCCAGAAATCTGCTACAGTAGTAGGAAGAGGTCCTTGGCATGCAATGTAAACGAACTCCTCGTTCCCCACGGGCATGCGAATGAAGCTGGCATTGATGTATCCACCTTCAACCCCAAGAGGGACTCTGGTGGTGTCATCTGCAATCCCCACACAAAAAGAAGGCCTCATGTTAGGTGTGCACATCATCAGATCATCACACAGTACAAATGTTGAGCCTTGCACACTCACACAGCACTTATCTCCACAGATGCTTCCACATCTTGCTTTAAGAGAAATAAATCACTTAAATACTTAGCTTAGGGTAATAATCAGTACTTTCAATAAAGAAAAAGATGTCTGCAGGAGAAACAGAAATCAGAAGACAGGCACGATAAGCTATTTGAACTGCAGCAGCTCTGAAAAGTGAGATTGAATTTTTCTCAGAACTAACCTCTGTCCATTCTTACTTCTCCTCAACACCTAACAAGCAGGATTTTATGGCAAGAAATTTACTGACAATAGTACACATGTCTGTTTTTCCAGTTCTGCATGGGTGTAACTGAAAAAACCTTGTCTGGTTCCACGTGTATACATCATTTAAGACACTGGATCTGCTGAAGCAACTGAAAAGTCTGTGAACATCCCTCCCCACCTACTGCAGTACAGTAGTATATTGTTCACTCATCTTAAACTGCTTTATAAACGCTTGCTTTAATTATTTCCTTACTAGGATTAGAAATCTAACCACCCCACTTCTGATCCGATCCATCTGACCATACAGGTGGTGACAGAATATCAACAGTGAATTTCAAATGAGTTAGGACTTACAAGGAAGTATGTTTTTATATCTGTTCTTTCTCCTGTTCTCCTTTGCTTGTCCAATCAAACACTGATCCAGAGGTTTTAACTCCTGAAGGTTCTGTAAAGAAGCAATTACATGTGCATTAGGAAAGCTGTTATCAAGCCATTAACAAAACCGTTAACAATCAAATCCTAGTGTGGATAGGCAAAATACTGCAGGAAGGCATCTTTTACAGTGCCAAGAAAATGAAATAAACAAAAAAAACCCCAAACCAAACCCCACCTACTATCTAGTAAATATTTTATCTCAGTCTCTCAAAAAAGAGACCATGTAACATGGCTGATTGAAGACTTTGGAAAGACTGGTTTCACATTCAGCAGCTGGATTTCACAGCCTTTCTCTATGGCTGTTTACATCCTATTCACTTGGTGATTTACCAGAAGCAAGAATGATGTAAAAACACTTATGAACTGAATTCAAACTGATCTCATCTCTCAGCAGCTTGTGGGGGAAGGGAGAGAAGTCTTTGGTGTTAAGTCTTTTCATCTCTTTTGAGCTTCCAATTAAAGAGCCGTGGTATACAAGGCAGTGATGATCCAGCCATTCTATTTTTGTTTTATGCTAGGAAAAAGGACAAATAGTTACTCACTTCAATCTCTTTAGAAGGGACTCCCTGTTCCAGCAATCCACGCAACATTCTGATCACTGACTTCAATTTGGCTCCTGAATATTTGCCTCCAGGGAGCACATTCACAGTAGGGAGTGCAGAGATCTCTTCATTTGTCACTAGGGGGAAATCTATCAGAAGAAACAAATATAAATGAATAGCTAAAACCAGGGAAACAAACTGTAGCTCACAGTTGGATTTGCATGTTGCTGTTCACCAGTGCACCACCTGTTTTCTCTTGAATGCCCCTGTACACCAGAGAGAACACACAGCTGTACACCCAATTTGACAGGCAAAACCAAATTAACCAGCAAAATTAGTAAGACACAAAATCAGCTCTGATGAATTCAAGAACCAAACAGTTTTTCCTGAACTTCCAATAAATACATTGAAACAAACTTGAAGTACATTTCAAATGTAAGTTCTTCACACAATAACCTACAAAGATGGATGGATGCACACAGAGACGAATTCAGAACTCCCCAAATTACAGCCTGTGACTTGTTTTCAGCACTAATACTTAACACATATATAACACATCTTACAATTATCACTTGGGAAGACATTTTTTTGCCAATACAGCTTGCCTCCGATCAGGCCTTCAGAGCTTCTCTGAAGCACAACAAAATTCACAAACCAAGAATCTGTCTGGTACTGCAATTAGAAGTGTCCTAAATCTACTGACTTCATCTGAAATACCACATGAATTATCCTCTTCTCTTTTAATGAACACACAGGACTGATGTATATGAACTTCAGGAATTTACATTTCTAGTGCTATTTCAAACAAGTGAAGACTAGATTCTGGCAAGCACATCAAACTGCAGAGAGTTCCACTCTGCCACATCGAGCAGCGCTGGAAGAGTGACAGTCAAGATAAAAGTACTGCCTAATCTGAGCATGGAGTAGCTGGTATATGAAGCACATGATGCATCAGTCTAATCACAATCAAACTTGAGTATTTATTGTTACAGCTTTTGTCAGCTAGACACTAAGGAAGGAAGTATCTCAGCTGGTCCCAGCTCCTCTACAACGACAGACAACACTGCCGGTACTTGTTCCTATTAACTGTCGCGCACTTGGCACACAAAGCTGTGTAGATCCTTTCCCGTGCACTGCTGAGCTGTTAGAATCCCCATTATACCTGTCATGACACCCTCAAAACATATCCAGGACATCTTAAAATTCACTTCTGTCTATTTAATGTGACCCTGAAGTTTTCCACTGATTACGTTGAATGTCCTTGCCTTTATTTACACGTTCCTGGCTGACTGATTCAATCGGCAGTTCATCGCTTCCCCACGTGATTTCATCCTCGTCTGCCTGGCTCAAGGAAGGCTGTGGAGCAGATCTATTAAGAGGACAAGGTATGTAAGTAAGAAAGAACACCTAGAACCAACACATTCGCAACCTAGTTAAAAAAAAAAACAAACCCCACCAGAAAGTAATTTATAGCTACCATTATTTCTAGACTGGACCCCTAGCAGTGATCTCAAAAACGTAACTTCCCGCCCCCCCTTTTTTTTTTTACAGCCCCAGAGGGGATCTGAAAAAGATAAGAGTGGAAAAAGAGCCAGGAATATCCAAATCTAGTAGTAACTACCACTGCAATTACTTTTCAAAGGCTAAGCAATTAAAAAGCATCCAATAGCAGATTTGTACATTCATACAATTCACTACACTTCAGTTGCAGTTACTCTTTTCAATTGCAAGTCTTCTAGCTTTGTTGAAGATAGTGATGAATGTATTAAGTATTTTAGGTCATAATGTCACTGCTTGTGCCAAGTCTCAACCCCAAACTTCCCACAAGCTTAAAACAATAAAAGCATGTACACTTCCACTGAAATTTCACTTAGACTGAAATTATTTCACTTAGAAAAACAACCTTGGGAATTTCTAAAGTTCAAAGTGGCTCTAAGGGACAGCTAGCAACTTGGCCAGGCATAATCTTTGTGCTCCATGGAAAAAACAGTAAGCCCCAGGCACCCAAACGGGAGCTGATGGAGCTGTAGAACCCTGCACCTGAGTTGCAGCGCTCTAAAACCAGAAGATGTAACAACAATGAAGCTTGTATAGATTTGAATGGAAGACAGCATTGTGTGAATGTTTTCTTCACATCCAAGTATCCAGTTGTTAGCACAATGCAAATTATGTTATTTGCAGACATCTGAACACAGTCCAGTTACTTGCTATAACCACATATCAAAGCAACAAATACAAGTAGGGCATAGTAAACCACATAAAGCTGGCTACTGTTCAGGAAAATTGTAACTTTTCAAGTAGGGAATAGACCAACAGAACAATTCAACAAGACATTGCACAGATATTTTATTGGGTTTGTTTTGGGGGTTGTTTCTTGGTTTTTTGTTGTAATTTTTCTCTCATTACAACATATTACACTTCAGACTTCCAGACTTAACAGGTTTGCTTTCAAGCTTCACTAGAAAAGAAATCTTACCTTTCTGGCACAGCTTTTACTTCACAATAGTCTTCACAAGAGTCTTCACAACCATTCACATGTGTTGGCTAGAGGAAGAAATATTTCAAAACACATTAAAGGACATAGTTGTAACATTCACATACTGCAAATTTTAAACAATTAACAATTACAGGGACTATTTCTGAAGGGTACTAAGTTCAAAGCAGCACATAATGAAAGACTTTCCTTTTTTAGACATCTCATTAACCCAAAATAACAGAGGACGAGAACACTGAGCACTTGGACAGATACTCTACTGTAACAAGGCCAAAAAGCTATATTAAAATCATTCCTGACTCACAGCAGCAGTAGAGTCATCTGAGTTTTCCCCAGATGGCTTTTTTTGTTTCAAGTACTCAGAAACCCTTTATGAGGTAAGCTTGATAGTGAAAACTTCTGCCTCCTGCCAAGCCGCAGCTCCTATACTGTGGATATGTAACGTAACAGGGCTGTACCTCTAAATGACACACACTCCTATTCACACCTTCCTCAACAGACAGTGAAGACTCAGCACAGAGGAAGGCATTTCCACCCTTCTTTAAAGAAAAACTCTACAAAATCATTTCTACTTTTTAGGCCAGCTTGCTTTTCCACTGCCGTTCTCGGACAATTTTACTTGTGGCCCTCCCTAGAGCACACTGACACAGAGCCAGATTCCTGATTTGATTTTCAGCTCTACTAACTGGACAGAAAGCTGCAAGAGCCAGGATGTGCTGGATAGATAGAGTTCTGCTGATTTGAAACAACAGACAAAACCTAGGCATCCAGTGACTGATATAAAACAGGACACACAATAGTGTAGAGTAAACCACATATAGAAGTTATTCAAGCTAATGAACTTATCCTCGCAAAAACCAGGAGAAGAAATTTCAAATACACATTTTGGACAGTAAAGTCTACACAGCATTCATTTTCATTGTGACTGCTTCCCTGCTTTGAGCAGGAATCATTGAAATCTTTTAGATTAAAAAGCTGAAGTAGCATTAACAAGGTATTTTATTACCACCCTTTTTGAAAAAAAAAGCTGATGGACTTTATATGATAGTGTAAAATAACTGTATGCTTTGTTCTCTTATATAGTTAATTTATGATAATCATATGCTATTTAAAAATAAATGTTCATACACCATTTAAAGCTACTACCTACAGTGATGTTCTCATTTAAAGGACATGTAATGTTATTTACACCAGTTCTATTCCAATAAGGAAAACAACAAATTGAAAGAGCATCTGCCAGCTTCTTGCCATCCTACCTCTGAAAAATCTTCAGGTAAAGATGACCCATCACAGTCTGTGTCCTCAGACTTATCTTCTGTCACCTTTCCATTCATCTCTACTGAACAAGAAAATCAGGAGATAACAGCATAAACACACCAGAAAATGCCCAGGAGCCACCCTCTCAGATCTGAATCCTGTTCCACCTGTCTGGCACTAGACAGGGAATACAGGTGCCAGAATAACCAAGAAACACTTTTAAAGGACCTTTGCTACCACCGTGTTGGAAAAGCTCTTACTGTACAGGATAATCAGACTTTAGGTTTCTTTATTTTATACCCGGAACAGCTGCCATGATGTGTGAGGTTGTTTGCACAGAATATCTGTGTCACTGATGGACAGGCTGCAGCTACTAAGTTATCATATTCCCCATGCCAGTAGTTCTTCTGCAATTCAGTTTCATTTAGACCAGCAGTAGGTCCAAACCAGGATTCTACTCACTCTCTATATTAACAAAATGTAATTAGGACATGCCAGATAAAATGTGACTTGTATTTGTCTGCTATGGAAGCACCCTGCTGCCACACCTTATGGATTCATCTTCAGTTGTGAAAGACAGCCTACAAGATATTGGAAGTACTGGAGCTCCAATGACACTCCTTAGCTGAGATCCTGGCACAGCCAGAACCTCAGTGACCCCTGACTTCTAATGCAATAACCAATGACAATAACCCAATGACCTTGAAGTCATGACCTGAAATAATTATAATTTTGGAAGGTGTATCTCGAGTTTTAGAAGGAACCTCTACAGAAGTAGCAAGCATCTTGCTTGAATTTTTGGAGCATGCATACACAGTGTGACACCACAAAGGAACTACAAATCCTATTCCTCAATACTTTTTGGTTAATAACAAGTAGAACTGAGGAGATAGAATGAAGGAAAAGAAAGGTGTACAGTCAGAAGGAGGTACTGAAAAAAAGCCAGTTTTTCTAAAAGAGACAAAGCAGGCTGGCAAATTGTTTGGTTTTGAGAGATCTCAACACATTTCCAAGTTGTGCAATCTGAAATCAATGAAACACTGAAATGCTCCAGCATGCCACTATGACTGCCGCTGCAGGACCAGGTACCTAAACAATATGAATTTCACTCAAGAGACAACTCTGTAATAGGAATAATTTTCCCAGATTACTTAAAGCAAAATCCAGATTTATCAAACCAGAACCTCATTTATTACACTGCATCTCAAATTCACGGTAATCAGCAACTATTTGTCTGTGTTCAACTTGGGAAACTTCCAGTTCAGACATCAAATCAATGTCAACTCTCCCTGTTGACAAACTGACTGCTTACTTGGCACCTTGTTTCTAAGTGTTTTGCTGTTAATGATGTTCTTTTTTAATGGCTCACATTACCTGGCAGGTGATTTTCTGATGCAGCCTTCTTGAGATGTAGAAGACTCTGAGCCTCTGAAGTCGCGTTATTCCGATTTAAGAGGTTCTGGGCTTCCTCATCTACAACATCCAACAGATACTGGACAACTTCATTGTGGTCATCCTCATCATAATACTCATCATCTGGAACCTCTGTTCCTGAAGACAAATAGTACAAAATGACAAGTTTTCCCAGTATAGGATGGTTTGGGAGAAATAAATTAAAGGGGCAGACATATGGCATTATTTCTAGCCGTTACCATGGCATTCCTTCATTTCTCTCTAACACAAAATCCAGTTTCTATAAATCTACTTTCAACATCAACTAACTCCTCTAAAGCAAAGCACAAGACTTGAAAATGATCTCCTAAAACTGACTGCCAGCCTAACATTTACTTCTGTCAGCATATTCAACAATGCCACGATTCTCTTGCACTGGTACAGTAAAGACAGAATAATGCAGTCCCCATCTCACCTCCTCTTACCTGATTTGTCAACGTGTTTAGGAAAATCTGACATCTGATTGTTAAATCCGAGGGAAGGGGCATCTCCTGCTCCTGAGAGGTTCGTTAGTGCTTTTGTGTGATGGATATTGTTTTCTGTATTTCCCTGAGAAGGTCCTAAGATGCCATTGCCATTGACCTGAGAAAGCAAAGAACAGTACAAGTTAACTCTTAAAGAGCCTGGCAGTTTGTTTAATCAGCAAACAACCACCAGAAAGTTCTCATCTCTCCTCAGCAACATATAAAACCCCTTATTCATATCATATTCTCATCTGAGATACCTGGGTGATGGGTGGGAAGTTTCACATGACAAGAACAAATAAGAAAAATTTAAAGCAACTAAGAAAAAAACCCACATGATGATGACGCAGCAGCTTCTACATGAGAATACTTAGTGGTATTTAACATTATTATAACCTCTATAAAACGTATGCAAGCTTTAGTACTTTTGGTCCCACAACACAGCATTTCTCAGAAAAAAACTAAGGGAAAAAAAGAAAACCACCTAGCAAATATAATACGCAAGTCTCTGCAGAAACTGTGGGCTGAATGGAGTATTCTGGATAATAGCCTTGCATCCTTCTCATAAGACAATTTGTCTTTCAACAAAACAGTGCCACAGAAAGAGCAGATCAATTAAAAAAAACTTGCCTATTTATTATGATCACTGGTTATTTGTGTCAACTGACAATAGAGGGTTTGTATACTTTGATCAACAGATCGTTTCACTCATTTATTTAGTTTTAAAAGTGTTTTGAGTAGATTCTTTTCCATGGTTAATGGTAACAGGCACAAGAGAGGAGCATTTACCTTGGGCCTGTAAGCATCAGTTGTCTTTTCTGTTTTATCACAGGGATCACCACAGGAGCAGCCTAAATAAAAATGGGGAATAAACAACAATCTCACAGCAACTTTTTCCCACAAACTTAATTTGCCTCCATCAATTATGTTTATAAAAGAATCAAGGTATTTAATACTACCTTATGACAGGAGTAGCATTTCTGCCTGGTTTCTGTGCATTGCCAACTTATATCTGAATGACTGCACTTTATATAATGGCTTTTTGAACGTTCTATTTAATGGGATCAGAAAGCATGAATGCTAATACAAGTAACCAACTCAAAGCAAAGAGAAATGTTGATAAACAGTTTAACCACTTACAGTGGAAACATGCACCTTTGGGAACAGGGTTGATTCCTTTTTCCCCAAAACGTGCAAGATACAACCCCACAAACACCTGTCATTGCCCACTTTTTTTTTTTTTTAAACATTATCTGCTATCTGGGTCCTTGTTCAAAGGGACCCTTCAGCTCCATATTAGAGAGAATTTCTAAACTATACAAGAAATGGCATCACAAAGACACTATTGCTGAATCTCTTTTCATGGAGCTTTTAGAGGAAAGATCAAGCAAACTCCTGTTGTAGCTGGTCACAATAAGCTGGACTAAGATAGTATCTTAATATTAAGATACTTCAGTTCCTTTCTTTTTATAAATGGGTGCATTTCACTTGCAATAAGTAAGCGTGCAAAACTTACCATTAGCTTTCAATGGCCATGAATTTGAGTTCTCACTGCTTTTGGATTTTGGGAACACTGCATGACCATCTCTGTGAAAAGAAATATTTACAGAAATATTTATTTAAAAAATAAGTAAATCAGGCTAATCATCAGATATTGATGTAAATAGCACTACTGGTAAAACTGCTGATCATTCCCAGCCAGCTTGGTGTCACTTGAGAACTGAGCAAGGACCCATTCAATCTGCACTTCCAAATCACCAGTGAAGAAATGAAACAGGACTGGCCCCAGTACTGAGCCTCGGGGAGCCTCACTAGCACCATTCACCACCACCCTCTCACTCCAGCCAGTTCTTAACCCAGTGAGGAGAGCACCTGGCCAAGCCATGGGCTGCCAGCTTCTCCAGGAGAATGCTGTGGGAGACAGTGTCAAGGACTTCACAAAGTCCAGGTATAAACACCCACAGTCTTTCCCTCATCTACCAGATGGGGAACCCAGTCATGAAAGCAGATCAGGTGGGTCAGGCAGGACCTGCCTTTCCTGAACCCCTGCTGGCTGGGCCTGATCCCCTTGTCCTGTACATGCTGTGTGATCACACTCAAGACAATCTGTTCCACAACCTTCCCTAGCTCTGAGGTCAGGCTGACAGGCCTGCAGTTCCCTGGATCCTCCTCCCAGCCCTTCTTGCAGGCAGGCATCACACTGCATCACCTGGGACCTTCCTGGTGAGCCAGGACTGATGATAAACAATGGAGAGTGGCTTGGTGAGCTCCCACCAGTCCCTCAGTGCCCTTGGATGAATCCCATTCACCCCACAGACTTATGAGTGTCCGAGTGCCACAGCAGGTCACTGACTAATCCCTCCTGGATTGCAGGGGATCTATTTTAACACTTGTAGTTCAGATCTGGACACAGCCTTATGTTCCCAAGAAGCACAAAGCACAGCAAGTACCACATGCCCTTGTGCTCCACTGCAGCACAAAAACTGTGAATTTACAGATGCTTTCTGTGGCACCAATCCTCAGTAACCTGTGGAGAATTTCCTGTCATACCAGGAACAGGTTTTACCTTTACACTCATACAATCATGCAAGAAAAACAAAAAGTACAGGGAAGCATTTGCTTCCAGTACGTACCTGGTTGCTTTGAGCACCACTGTTGGAAGGTAAGTTTCCAGCATTCTTTTGGCTTCTTTCAGAGTCATTCCTTGTGTGCTTACTCCATTAATGTAATGGATAATATCTAGTACATGGAGACTCTCCTCTCTGGCAGCAACCGATTTGGGGAGAATGTCACTAATATACACAACTTGATAAAGGCTGTCATGGCCTCCTGATAATGACAAACCTTTGCAGGGAAAGAAAGGGGAAAAAAATAAAAATCAAGCTTTCTTTTTAACTGAAGGCGAAGATTTTTCTTTAGTGCAAAAAGGAGATTAATTCCATGTTACCTAGCTCCTCCTTATGGCACATTAGTGTAATATCAGGCAGCAAATGAGGCAACACTGGCATCTTTGGTAACTCCAGAACACGCCCTAGCACTAATCTGACAGTCCTTGGGGCAGCACGGAGAAAGCTGACTGCATCAGTATGGCTCATGTTAGTGACATCGATGTCATTAACCTGCAACAACAAAAGCAACACAGGCATCCTTGTTAGGTCCCAAGAAAGACAGCATTACTGAGGAAGCATTTATTGCTGTTCCTCAAGCACTATCAAATCATGCCTCTCAGAAGGTGCATGCCTTCGTCCTTTAACCACATTTGACTTGGCCCACAACACAGTTCACTTTTTTTTTTTATTTAAAGTTGTCCTTTTTGTGCAATCCCTGTATTCAAAACCATTAATTCTCTCACTTTTATCAGTCGGTCTCCAGGCCGCAGTCTCCCATCGCTTTTGGCAGGATCCTGAACAATGTCATGAATGTAGCAGCCAACACTGTCGTTACCTTTGGTCACTGTGAAACCCAGACTGCCCTTTTCTGACTTTGTCAGAGTCACTCGGAGCTCCACTTCCTAGGGGGACAAAACAGCACTTTACAACACAGGCAATCAGAAGAAATATGAACATTTTACTGAATTTAAGACATCTGGAAGCAGACAACTGATTTACCAACTGATTTCAGTGGGACACAAGCCTGGACCAAGACATGTTTCTTATCAGTCTCAGCTTAGCTGCTTCAAACAAGCATCTCTAATGAGTTGAGACAGAACCATTTTGCATGGAGATAACATAGTGCCAAAAGTCTATGAATTAAACAAAATTTTGAAGGCACACATCAAAACTGACGTCTTATTTTACCTTTATCTAGCAGCCATATATAAGAAAGGCTTTGTATTTTTAAATATTTCAACTCATCCATAATCATTCTGAACAAAACAAGTGAACGTATTTTCCTGAAGTGAGACACAATATCATAGAGCTTATCTTGAAACTGAACACGTGCACGTGTTTTGCCCATTTTAATTTACATTAATTTTGATTTGAAAGATATGGATCTACCTTATTTGCATTAAAAAAAAAAAAAATCACAGAGCACCAGGAAGGGTGGAGAAAAACTTCTGAAGAAGGGACTAAGAAAAATACAGTTTCTTGGCAAAACTGAGTATTGGCTAGAACAGCTTTATAACCTGGAAGACTCTCACAACTGGGACATACCAAGATTTGATTTCAATTTTTTTCAATCTTTGAAGAGATTATGTGAGGATATGGAAGGCCCTACTGATACACAAGACATTTCTGTGGTGGCAAGATTTCTCAGAAGAGCCTCAAAAACAGGCTCCATCTTGCAGCAGAGCAAAACGTCTTTGGGATTCATAGTTATAAATGCAGCAAAGAACAGGGTCTCCTGATGCCCTTGATGCCTCAATTTATTCTCTGACCTCTGATCAATCACCTAATACTACACGAGCAGAAGCAAGATATCTGCCATTTAAGCTTCCTCTGAGTACTTGGTTTAGAGGTAGGTAAATATTTAATGCCAAGTTTTCCAGGATGAAATTACCCATGAAATGGACATATACACATCCACCTATGTACCTATGGATGCCTCCACATTCACAGGTGGAAATGCATCAATTCTCCAAGAGCCCACACAGAAAATGCCTGCAGACACTGGTATGAGCACCTGCAATTAACTGATTACAAATGGCACTTGTATGTACCATTTATAAGGCACACACCCAGATCACTGCAAGTACAACCTACAACTGTCCCATTTGTAAATCCATGTGCCTAACTTCTATCCAGTCACTCCCAAAATCATGGCTAAAACAACCACAGCAGGACATTTATGCTTCTGAAATACAGGAATAGTGTATTACTGGCTCATATTCTTCAGCATTTTTTTCCAGCTGGGTGAGTAATGAATCTATTTCTCCCAGTTGTGAAGTCAGCTCAGAGACAGGAGTAGCGTAACAGTCATTTATTAAAATGGATGTGGTAACATCAGGTACAGTTCTACAGGTTGGGATCACTGGCAAATCCAAAGGCAGATCACTACAGATAAAGAAGAAAAAAAAGAAAAACAGGAATAAGTACAATGTGGCTGTCACTCATAAATTAATATATGAGCCGAGACTGACTTTACGCAGACCTAAAAAAAGCAAACCAAAAAAAGTATTTCTATGAATAGGTTCGATAAACTACTCTTATAAACATTTCTGCAGTAAAATGAGGATCATTATCAGCAGCATACCTGTCCTCAAGCTCTGCTTTGCCAGGAGCCTCTTGATCAGGATACAGGATTGTGCGAACAGTGTCCTTCTGACCAGGGTGTGCCTCATACTGAGCCTGTGCCCGGGCCTCAGCTTCACCTGAGCTGTGGTACAGCGCAGAACTCCAGCCAAGGCCCACTTGTGCTGCTGAGTCCATCACCTCCTCATCACCACTTCTGCTGCTGTCACTGTAGCTGTCTCTCCTGGAGGGAGACTTTAGCCTTTTCTTGCTCAGATCAGTAGTTTCATTTTCGTCTGAGCTGTCACCTTGTTCCCCATTTGACGGACCAGAAACTTCTCTGCTGACCTCTGGAAAAACTTGCTGGGGTGAATGGATGGGAGTCTGCAAGAGCAAAAGCATTTAACTCGTTATAATCAAGTTCTGGTGACAAACGGAAGTTTTGAAGACTGCATAAAGTTACCAAAATCAAGGAGTCAGTGGCTACTGACTGAGCTGTGTAAACATATCATAGCACAGCTTCAAAAAGTTCAATGCGACTTGGCCAAGACAAAGTGTGCAAAACTTTGAAACATATGCTGCTAAAAACCTTTAAATCCATCTAAGGAAAACAAAAATACTTTTGCCTTTAGCTTCAGAAAGCCTACTGACAGATGCATTTAAACTATGCCCAGCTGTCTTCTATGCAACTACCGTGAAATCACTTCCAACCAGAAGCTGAGGCTCACAGAGCTACTCAGGTCAAACCAGTCTCACAGAGGAGGGAAACAGAGAAGCTGTCAAACAAAATGCAACAATAACAGACAACAAAAACTAAGATAATTTATGCCAAATGGTGACTGTTAACCAAGTTATTAGCTCCCACAAGAATGAATAACAATTTTGCCGATTGTCACATATTCCCAAGAACTATGTCAGCCAGCAGACAGAAAAGGTTTAAAAGCTTCATTTAGGTTTTAATAGCCAGATTCTTCTGTACACAAACACAGCAATCTGTGATAATGTTATAAAGAAAAATTTTGACTTTCCTCTTAATATATGCACTGTTTTATTAAAGTTCCTGTTACAAGTTCCATGAAGCTCTATTAAAGTTCCTGTTATTCCACATTACAAACAGGTCTATTACAGGAGTAGTTATTTGTATTATTAGTTTACTCCATTGCTTATCTCTTAGTCCAGTCCTAACTTCATTTAAGTGTGTATTTTGTACATTTAAACGTCCCTTATCAAACTTGAATGATTTTATTGTTTATGAATATAATGCTAAAGTAACTCAGAATCACAGAATCATAAAGTATCCTGAGATGGAAGGGACCCACATGGATCATCCAAGTCCAGTTCCTGGCCCTGCACAGAACAGCCTCAGGAATCACAACTTGTGCCTGAGAGCCTTGTCTGAACACGTCTTGAACTCTGGTAGGCTTAGTGCTGTGACGAATTCCCTGGGGAACTTAAACTGAAGACCTGCCTCCATTAGTTTTACACTTTCCTGTATTACAGAAAGCCTGATTTTCAAGCAATTTGTCCTCTACACTCTCTTTTGCTGAAACACATTTCATTTCCACTTCTTCAAGTATCCTAAAATGGCCTTCTGTTCTTTCAATTTATTTACTGGAGCATTATGAAAATATTCTTTGGGACACCTCTAATTTCCAGGAGGTAAATAGGACAACCTTTCCCCTCCTTTCACATGCATCAACACCAGACAAATCGGTGTTTGCACAGAATATCCTTCACAGAATCACAAAAATATCCAATTTCTATTTGATATTAACTTCAAAACATTGGGCTGCAAAGAAATCTCTGCCACAGAAACACTGTGTTAAACCAATTTCTCATGTCTTAGGTCACAAAATGGAGGAAAAGTCTTCAAGCCATGCATTCCTTTAACATTCCCACAAAATGGTTAGTACACTCCTAAGGGATTCATTCCAAGAACCACATTTCTATGAGCACTCCCCCCATTTTTCCATCTGCATCTTGCTTTTAACTAACTCACCCACCAGACTGAATAAATGAACCTTAAATAGCAAATAATTTAAGAAAAATCACATGCCATACACCTTACCAGCAATGAAGGATCGATGTCTGGCAGTATTCCAGATGGCGGCCGGCAAAGGAGAAGAGAAACCTCTGGAGACGTTCCCCTCAGAGCAGAGATGACTTCCTATGGCCACAGAGGGATTCACTGTCAGATGCAGACTTGCAGGACTACCACAGGGTGAGTTTCACTACCATAGGTACAAACCTGCTGGGACAAGCCCTTCAGCGATGCCCCGTTCACCTTCAGAATGACATCCCCGATCTCTATTTGCCCACTTTCTGCAGCCGGCTGCCCAGGGAAGAGCTTCTTCACCCTCACAATAGTTGATCCCAGCTGCTCTGGGGTAAGGTTATCTTCACGGCAGAAACTGAACCCAAGGCCTGAGCTGTTCTTCAAGAGCTTTACCTCAAATGTGTTCTCTGCAGAAGAAACATTAACTTATTATTGCCTACAGCACACTGGCCATGAACAGAGTGTCTGGTGCTCATATTCCAGACGTGGCAATGTGCAATCTCTCCATCACACAGTTCTTCCACTGAGTTGAACAGTGTTAGGAGTTACCTAAAAGACTCCTGCAGGTTAAAGAGAAAAAGCTGATAATGACTTCCCAGTCTGCTTGCTTGGCCTGAAATCAATACACAGAAAGTCAGGCTGTCTCCGAAGGCCTATTCCCTAAGGAGTCCATTAAGGAGCCTTTTAAACCACAGTGACACAACCTTTCCAGCCACTGATCAGGCATTAGTGAGAGCAGCAACTGGAGTTCCTGGCAGACAGGATAGATCCCATGCAAGATGACCCAAAGGTATCTGCAGTGATTCTGCCATCTGGGTAGGTTTCCCTTCACTTGCACAAGTCACCAGCAAGGGAGGATGAATTGTGTCAGCCTCTAGTCAGGGGCATAGATCCTTCTCTTTTCATCTAGCTCTTGACGTGTTCTCTCATCTAGACAGGAACTGCAGGACCCACAGAAGCTCTCATTTTTATATAAGTATCTTAATTCCCCTTGGCACCCCTAAGCAGCACCAGATACAGCAGCACCCCCTTTACTGCAACCTTGCAACAGCCTTTGCCTGGGAGGTTAGTGAACTTGGCAACAAGAAACAGTGAGAGAGAAACCAGTTAATAGTAACCAAGTAACAAAGTAACCAAGATGTGAAAGGAAATCTTAAAAACAAACACAACAGCACGAAGAGACTGCATTATGTGCAAGGACTTGCTATAGATTCTTACCTACTCCATTCCCATCCTAAGAAGTGAAGAAAACATTATGAAACCAAAGGATGCTTTGACAGTTAAGACGATTGCTCTACATGACCTGACCTGCAGTGACAAAGCTGTAATCTTTGGCGTTTGTAGATTCTGTCGCTGGCTTCTCCTGTGGCTCACACTGCCCCACCTGGCTTGGGAGCGTGCACTGTGGTGTCACTGGAGCATGAGCCTTGGCCCCTGAAAGCTGACCTTTTTCCAACAGCAGGTGCACCACCTAAAGAGATGAAATGTTCTCCAGTTAACTGGCAACAGTCACAGAGACAGCACAGTCTAGGGTACATGCTTCCTTCTAACTTCTCAGGGTCTAAACTTTTACAGCAGCAAGTGTTATAGACACTCCCCTCCCCATATATATCCTCCAATTATTCCTTATTTTTTAAGGGCTGTTAAATGACAACCTCCAAAATACACTAATGGACTTGCAAGATACGCGCCAATAGCGTAAGAAAGGGTTTTTGTCCAATAAAGTTGTGAGGGTGTTAAGAGGTGTCAAAGACAGTGTCATTTGCACATTTGTACAGGGAGTTAAGTTAAAAACATTTTATAAAGTGAACACCAACAGTAGTCCTCAGCAGTTCTGAGTGTGTACACTCACTGGGTATTTTCAGGTGTGCCAGGAAGCCAAGGAGTCTAAGAAAGCACACACGAAGTAACCACGACAACACTGGGGAGAATTCCAGTCTTGAGGTTTCTTTACCTCTTTTCACTCATGGAGAACTGGTTTACCAGAGACAGGAGTAGAACCAGCAGCCACTCACCTGGCCAGTGTTTCTCAGTGTTTCAACAGCTTGCTTATGGGTAGCTCCTTCCAAACTAATCCCATTGACAGAGAGCACGCGGTCACCTACATTAACAATTTAAGAAAAGGTAGGCAGAAAATCACCTATAAAACATCCATGGTGCACAGAAATCTTTGAGTCTGAGCTAAAAAGGACACTTATTTATGGAAATTCTCCCTCCCCTCCACGCTCTGAGTCAAGAAGAGAACTTTGCAAATAAACTATATGGCTCGAATCAAAGGTCTTTTCCAATCTAAGGATTCTGTGGGATAATCCCATGTCAGAACTAGTGTTACCCATCAGAATGACAGCCTGCCACAAAACCCAGACTCTTTATTTAAAACAAATCTTTAAAACAAATCCCCACAGTGGGAATGCTTACTTCAGTGAAGAATGTGGCCTGGCTTACTACCACGAAGAGCCATAACAATTACAGCATTTTCTGTATTGAGTTGCCAGGCACGCCAAGCAAGAAGGCCACAAATAATACAAAGCCCTCTCTCTCTGTGTCTGGAACAGAGAAGCGTTCTCCATTAACACAGGCTGCTTTAGAGAGTAAAAATCCCACAGCCTATCTCCTGTCTTTGCTCTCCACAGCCTCAGAATTGCTGGTTCTGCAGTTGTTCTACATTAGGAAACATTATACATTATATATGTATAATGTAACGTTATACATTAACGTATATAACGTGTGTAACGTTATACATTAGTGTTTTAATCTTCACCTGCAGAATTAGTTATCAAGGCAGTATTTTAAATGACAACTGCAACAGCTTGGAAAAACAGCTCTTCTTCTCAGTGAAAATGGTACAAGGACAGGAAGCAACCAGAGTGCTAGTTTCCAGACCACAGGATATTGTCAAGTCCACCACAGACAGTCCTCTGCCCTTTTTGCACATTAAGAGTCCCCACTGAAAGAATGGAAATACTACCTTTTTCTATTCTGCCATCTGCTTCAGCTGCTCCCTTGGGAATAATCGCTTTCACATAAATACCACCATGCCTTATGCTAGTATTTACACCACCCTAAACAAAAAGTAAAAATAGGATTGTTAGTCTTTTTGTAGTTGGAATACTTAGTAATTAAACAGTGTCACACAAGGAAAACTGTACTTAGGAAGCATTTGGGCTACTGGCACGTAGAAAAACCAGACAAACTATCAAAACCAAAATGTTACATCAAGCACGTTCCGTGCAGTCATGCCATTTGCTATGAATGAAGTTGGGGTGGGAAGACTGTAAAAACACAATGCATCACAATGCAAATGCACAAAACACAAATAAATGTCCTGCAGCAGAAGCACGTCTGCATTTTGTTGGACTTTACATGCTTGCATGCACACCAAAGCTCAGAGATGTGCAAGAGCACAGCATGCCAAAGCAGGAGATGCACACCCATGCAGTGTCCTACTCCAACACAACTTCTCTGATGTAACAGGAAATTAAGGAATGCTGCTTTCTCTCAGCTCAGACAAGTTTGAAGGTCTAAGCTGAAAAAAAAATGCTCAAGCTGAACAGATATTGTTTTAGGAGGGCCTTGGTCTTTCTGCTGATTGCAGTGGGGGCAGGACTAGATGATCTTTAAATGTCCCTTCCATCCTAAACCATTGTGTGATTCTGGCACACTGTGCTCCACAGACTTGGAGGGAAGAGGAAGACCAACAGTGTGTTAATGTTCACTCCCAAAGCACCCAGGATTACATGTGGAAACCTAACCCACAGTTAACTGCACACCTCTCCTCATTGCCACTGCACAGGAAAACAATGCAGGGGCAGAATGGAGGCTGGAAGGGCGAAGGGCAGTGAAGACACCACCTGGTCACCCCTTAAGGGAAATCTGTGCACTGGCTGGCATTTTCTAACATCTCTATAAAGCCAGTGCATGCATACAGCAGGCCTGATGCTACTCAGTGACCAACTCCTGCTCAACCTCTGTTTCTCCAACTGTCTCAAGCAATGGAACATGACTTTGAACAGCCTGGGATGCCAAAATCACAGAATTTCATTCTGCTCCTCTTACAATCGTAGCCATATATATGGAAACAGTGCTAGGCTTGCAAATTGTTCCTCCAGCAGAAATAGCTGAATATTAAAATACATTAAAATGTATTTTTTAATACAAGAACAGAAGCAGTGGAAAAATGTGTGCATCTCAGTTGTAAATTAATTTCTTCTTCCCTGAAGTGCCACTCTGCAGTATGACAGGCCCTAAACATAAAACTACCTTCAGAATCTTATAGCCTGAAGAGAAATCCCTCTTAAAAAACATATTTTTGTCTCATATTGCAAGAAAGCAGTGTCAGCCAGGCCTCATTGGGTTTAAGTAGTTTTTTGCTTTCTGCCTTTTCTCCAGCAGAGGGAGAACACTGAACATGGTGAATGTGATTGAGCGTGCACAGATACTCTAAAATAACACTACCGCTTCCACTGCCTGCCGTGCCAGTCTGGGAGGGCCTCCCTTCTTCCTTGCAAATTTGCCACAAGATTAGGTAGCAAGGGACAAAGACCATCTTGCCTTTTGTACTCACAAAGCAGCATCTGTGGTAAGAGTCTATTAGGACTTTGGGGCTCCACCATAAAACAAAAAACAAGAATTACTTAAAGGGCAGATGACAAGAAAAGGGATATAAATTAATAGTATTACTTTTCAGCTTTGGTAAGATTAATCACACATCAATAAATCTATATAATTAAAAGTGATTTCAGAAAATATTTTGCTTCCTTGTAATTTAGCAATTTAATGGGTTGCTGGGAGTAGAGAAAAAGAGAAAACATCTAAAAACCTTGTCAAACAGTACCGTGACACTTATTCCCAAGCCGTTATCTTTTTTTGCTAGTTCAACCTCAAAGATATCTCCAGGTTTAAGAAGCGTTGCAGAAACCTTTTTAGAATTCACTTTGTTTGCTGTATTCGATGAGGAAGAATCCTTTATTTACAAAAAAAAAAAAAAAAGAAAAAAAAAGAAAAAGAAACAAACAAAACAAAGAGAGACAATAATTTGCCTTTAGAACAGATGTTTACAGCTAAGACCCTAAAGGGTGGGGGTTTGAGTCAGACACAGCCAGGAGGAGTCCACCTGGCAAAGTACCAATTAGTAAGACTCAAGGTTCAGTGCTTCAGCATTTCCATTCCTGCCACTGAACAGGTTTAGCACAGAAATATGCTTGGCCTTTAGCAGTCAAGTCTTTATTGTCAAAGTGAGTTGGTTACAGAACACTGAAACTGCAGAACTTCAGTGTTACAGCAGCCTAGAGTCTGATGGATTAATTAGCATGAGCTGCCACAATTTAATTGAATAACCTCCATCAGCTGAACAGAGAAAGCACTGCAAGCTGGAAATAAACTTGTAGTACTCGTGACTGTGCACTTTTGGAAAGGTGAAGCAGCAAGCTGTGTCTGCTCAAGAGTGTGACTCACTCCTGAATTTTAATGCACAAGAGCAGTTTTTCATGGATTAGATCAATCCCAGAAGACAATGAGTTCTGCTGCTACCCACTCCACATGTATCACTCCTACTTTCCTCTAGGAAAAACTTCACTTATCCGCCAAATGAATAAACTTACCTCTAGGGGTGGTTACTAGATTATGAACATATTGGACAAACACACAGAATTGAAAGGTAGTTTCCTACAGCCTCAGCAAGTGCACTTTAGGTTCACCCCGAAGCACAGTCTGCCTCTAGTAAGACACATCCCATGACACTGGAAAGCTGGAAAGCTGTTTCAAGCTACAGAAGTGATTTTCTCCATTTATTTTGAACAAATCACCATGCTATTAGAAATCAGCTACTAGCATTAGCTGCAGGCTAGGCTGCTCTTTCCTCACACCCAGAGACAGCTATTTCAATACCACTATCCCACTGTTGGGAAATACTCATATGAAATCCACTATGCCTTTTTAGCTGGCTGCTGCTCCTGACTGCCGGAGTAAGTTGCTTCATCCATGTCAGAATCCCCTCGGTCAGAATATTCCACAGGCTCCACTACCCCGGGCCTTCTACTTTTTGCTCGAGCACTGTCTGATGAGGATGTTCTCTTCTCGATGACTTTAGAGCCCCCAGCCTGGGAATCACTGTACTGCTGAGCATCCTGCTGGGCTCTCCCACTGGTACGTTTGCCAAAGAAGCCGGCTGGCTGGCTCTGGGACAGGCTGGCGCTCTCAGTCCTGGAATCCTGGGAGCTCATGCTGCCATCCCGCTTGCCTCCCGACAACCCAGAGAGGCTCCCCGAAACAGGCCTCTGGTGACCACGGGACCGGTTGTGCTCTTCTGAGGAGGACTCCGCCTCGTTGTCCTGCACCGAAGAGGGCCTCCTCAGGTAACCCCTGGCTCCATTACTGATATGAGCAGTGTTAGATGATGCTGAAAACCAGGAGACAAGACAGCCATCAGCAGCTGGCAACACCTTATCTGCAGCACGACACCCTTTTCTCAGCTTACAACCAAGTAAGGTTTTACCCGCCCAGACGTTCCGCGGAAAACTCTCTGTTCACACTGCACCCGGTGTGCTCTCACCGAAGGTTACCCTAACACACCTCTTCATTGTCTCTGAACCCAATTCCAAGCCCACACTAGCTGGGGCTGCTTACAGGGGTGACTGCAGTTCCCTACCTTTGGACAGCTTGTCCTTGGGCTGCGAGATCACAAGCGTCACGTCCTCGGGAGCATTCTCCAGGATTTCCAATGCTGCGTGGTGGCTGACGCCTTCCAAACTCGTGCTGTTTATGGATATGAGGCGGTGTCCTGCACAAAAGGGGTTCAGATACAGCCCAACATCTACATTTTTACTTATCAGTGACAACGTGGAGTACAGGTCTGACAACCTGTACACAATGCATGGATTAAAAATTACTAAATTTCAAGTGATGCTGGAATAGGCAGGTCTAATTGTAAACAACAGCCAAAAAAAAAGCCAACTCCCAAACCAAACCAGACCACAAGAACTGGTTATATTTCCTCTTTTTAAACCTGCCAAATCTTTCCATACTATGATTTCTACCTTCTCTTATGCTGTAAAAAAAAAAACCAGATGAAAAAGCAGAAATTAGAAGTTAAGTGAGCAATATGCAGTTCAGTTCAGGACACACACTAAAACGAGAAGGAAAAAACCCCACATTTTTCTCCTCCTCCCCCACTATAGCTCCAGTATATGGTTCCATTTCACTCTTTTCAAAAATCGAAGTGTGGACACTGAGTTTTAAAAAATTTAAATTACAATGCACCTGCAAGACAGACAATGGAAAATGAAGCCCTTATTTTTCTATTTAACTTAAATATTCTGCTACTTCCAGCTTTATCATTTTTACTTCAGTTTGAATGATTGTCGTTTTTGTATAGTTTAACAAAGAAGTATCACTAGTTTCCAGAAATTATCTGGAAGGTAACTGAAGGTCACCATTGTAAGGAACTGTGATATCCAGAGCCACAGATGTAATTTTACAGTATTCACCTGGCTTTAGAGTTCCTTCCAAATCAGCTGGTCCTCCAGGAATAACTGAATGAATAAAAATACCCAGATCAAGTTTCCCTGTCTTCTCTCCACCGACTATTTGAAAGCCTACAAAGAAAAGGCCCAGAGCAGGCAAAAATGTCAGTGGTCACCGTGTAACTTAACACAGCACAAGTCCATATTTTAGAACAAACAAAAACTTAGCCATTCTAATACATGTAAAGTAAAAAAACCCAGACACCTCAAATTTAACTCTACATGGTAACAAACAGCAAAGCTTTTTGATTAAGCTTTATTGTATATTCTTGTTTTAAGCAATTAATTTAGACTGTCAGCCGGTTCAGGACACTCCAGCAAAGGGTACAGAAGGTAACTCTGGCAAGAGAAACACACACAAACAGGTGACATGAAATGTATGTTTGCTGAGCAGAAAAAATATGTTTTCTATCACATAAAAATTTCTGGTTTTCCCTATTGTTCCATGTTTCACCTAGATGTCTGACCCTAGTCTTATGATCTGAGTTTTTCATCTCCCTGTTTTATTTTGAGGCTTCTAATCTTTTTCTGTTCATTCTACCAGGTAAACCCAGGACAAATGTTCCAGATGAGATATCAGGTCTTCTCTATTCTAGCTAAAACAGCCAAGTACCATAAATTGCATGGGGAAGAAAGAGGAGGCATAGTACATTTAGTTTAATTTTTTTTTCCTTCTTGCTGAAGCTGCACATTACTGTGCAGTGTAAACACTAAGTATTACTGTCTTGTAGGCTTTGTTCCCGTCTCAAATTTACACTGCAGTCCTATTTTGAATGACAGAACAATGTCCTTAAGGAGACGTTAGAGAGACTTCCTAAAGCACAATACTGACACCAATTTTTTCATTACTCATCCAGGGAAAAATTTTGTGGGTTTGTGAAAAAAACTTAGTGGTAGAGGAAGGAATGTAATGCAAATATCTCATCTCACAGGCTCCTTAAACATCAAATCAGTGTTTCATCTGATATTACAGGAGTAAGAAAAACACTCCACAATTAGCTCATAATGCTTTTATTGTGTCTTTTTTTTTTAAAAAAAAAGCATTCATTCAAAGCATTTGTCACAGCTGTTCCACAGAGGTTCCACAGAGACAAAATTCTATACTGAGCACCGAGATAAACTTTAAAGGCCAACTTCTAGGATGACTAGTTCACAATATAAATATTATCCTACACCTGCAATATGGAAAAACTGAAAAACAGACCTAACATCGCAGAAAGCGCATCTTAAATGCCTTCAAAACCCAGCTACTGCCTGCACTGCTTTACTCAGTCCCACAATAAATGCTTAAGTACAGACCAGAAAATTTTATTTTGTTTTTGGCTTCCAGAAATACATGACAACAGCAATTTCAAAGCCACTTACCTAAGCCAAACTTTTCATCCTTTTTCAAGTTCACCAAAGTGATCTCTCTCTCTGGTGTGGCAACTCTGTTCTGTGTTGTTTGAAGAGAGTCAACTGTAAAGCCAACATTTCACAATCAGACACTGCCTCAACACTTCCCTTCATGTTTACTTTAAAGTTCTTTTCCATTAAAAAATATTACTTCTCTGATAACTTGAAAAGCTGTTTTGATCTAGTGGGTCCAACTTTAATCTTCTAAGCCATGGCCAAAGACAGAAAAAAACCTCCCTCACCCTTCTAATCCACTTCCATCTTCAGCAGTTAAAAATCTTTTATTTCTCCTAAGAAAAG
The DNA here is from genome assembly GCA_013397975.1 of Machaerirhynchus nigripectus. Classification (NCBI taxonomy): domain Eukaryota; kingdom Metazoa; phylum Chordata; class Aves; order Passeriformes; family Dicruridae; genus Machaerirhynchus; species Machaerirhynchus nigripectus. The sequence continues at coordinate 745,068 of VZRQ01003729.1, forward strand.
CAGCTAACACAGTCTTGTGGAGTGACAACATAATTGAGTCCTAGAATCTTCAACTTCATTAGTCTCAGTTCAGGAAAGTATTTAGGTCTGTGTTTATGTGCTCTGCTCATAGGTAGGGAAGATGCAAACACATCGGTAAAATTGAAACTGAGGGTCATTATATGAAGTTATTGAAAGGTTACTCAATGAGTTCTCTTAATGGTGTCTCTTCATCAAAAACCAACCTAAGTTAGAAACATCTACTACAACCTCTCTTGCTTAAATTTACTTCCTCATTTGCCACTCCACAGGCTGCTGATTCCACCTCTTCTAAAATCTGAGCATCCTCACAATAGAACTCTTGACTCCTGAGGCTTCCCATCAGGCTGACCCAGGCACTCCAGAGACCCATGGAGAATAATTTGGTGAAGAAAAAAAAACCACAAACACACACCAACAAAAAACCCCCACCCCACAAGCAAACAAAACAAAATACAAACAAATGAACAAAAACACCCAATCTCCCAAAACTTCAGGAAACACCAACGTACTGCAAGTCTGAACTCATGGACTTGCTTCCTAGAGAAGATATTCATATCCTGGAGTTCCTAGGGTATTTTTGCCATAAGTGGAACAGGCAATTCACAGCTGCAGAAACCTACTGAGCTCTACACACTGGTACAAGGAGAAAACAAGTGATGTACGGGAGTGCAGCAGACTGCACACTACCCAGAAAAAGGAGTTTTTTCTCCCACAAAATCACATCAAGCTTAAAGAGTGAAAAAACTAAAAAGAAAACACAGAATCAGAAACCTCCTAAGTAAGGGAAATGAGCTTTCAAGAGCATGATCTGGCAGGTGAGAGCACCCTTCAAGTCCCAAACTAAACGGACGCTATTCGTATTTGAAAAATATTACACACAGATGTATAAACCTCCCCCAAGAAGCAATCCAAAATAAATATTAGGAGTTGCATTTAGGAAAAGGTCCTATCCAGCTAACTGGCAGAGGCACTTAAGAATACTGAAGACACAGGACAGGCAGAACAGTGAAGCATTTGCAAGTGACAAACTGGCTGAGTTAATTCTATAGACAGATTATTTATCAACTTACCACTCTCTTTTAATGCTGTTGATGACAGAAGATTTTCTGAAGTATTCATGCTAACACCTGTGACATGAATGGAAATATTAGAGACTCATCAAATTTTTTTAAATACAGAAGTTACCAAGAATTATTTCAGACTTTACACAGTTCACATGAGCTCATTCACAATATCAAACTGCTTCTTTTAAAAATGAATAAACATAAAACTACCTTTGCATTAGCAAATCCAAATTAGTCATGTACTCTGGTTGTAGTTTAAGGTTCAGATAGATGGTAGCTCATGCAAAGGCAATGAATTAAAGGAAGGACAGAGGTTTGGCCTTTATGACCATGGCTAACTTCAGATAAAAGTAATGGATCTTAAGCAATGAAGTCACACTAAGTTTTCTAACAATATTGGATGAATATGCTGAACTTAACAAACGAATGCAACAGGACTCTTGTAAGATTTTGTAAAGGAACAAGTAAGCTGCTGCAGTAACAAGCAATTTGAACTATTTCTATATAAATCGTTTGCATACAGAATCATATTTTCTTTGAAATTACCACAGCCAAGCAAATACGGCCCTACTTTAAAAATGGATAAAATAATAAATGCACTAATATATGAAAGTACATGAGGGAAGATAATTCCAGCTTCTTAGGAAAGCAATCCTGGCCTTCTCCAAACCTACGATCCCTAAAGTTTGATCTGATGTGTTTCATAGTGCAAAGTCCCTCAGCACAGGCAGTGTGATTCAGCAGGACTTTCTGACACATAGCTAAGATCCCCCCCAGAACTGCTGCCCAGAAGATTGTGGGTAAGCACATGATCATATTAACTGTAAGACTAAAAGCACAGGGTAAAGAGCTGCCACCAGTCACTACAGCACCTGCATGCCTCTTCACACTCTTCAGCATTTATGCTCTCAGTACTGAAAATGCATCATTCTCAAATCACTCCTGGTTTCAAGTGCACTGGGGGCAGATGTGGGATGTCACACTCTGCTTTGTTTGCTTTTTTTTTAGTTTGTTTATACTGAGCCCCATGTCCCCAGAAACCTAACCATATTCCACTTTTTCTGATGTTCTGTAACTACAGCAAAGCCAACGAGCAAGCTAAGGCTGCAAATATTTCAGTCATTGTAGTTTCTATTGCTATAACATGGAAACTTCTAGAACCAGAAACTGGTTGCACAAGTATAAAAATTTCATGTTCAGTAACTCAATGTTAGTTTAAATCTATTTAGCTGCTCTGAATCTTTTTTTTTTAATGTGAACTCTCTCTTTCAGTGCATAGTAAGACTACTTGTGTGCACTCCAATCCTCACCAAGAAAACTGAGTAAGTACATCTGGCTTACCTCACTACAAAAGTGTTTTGTGAAACACCCAGTGTACTGCAAAAACATTTTAGCTAATTTATTATATCTGAACAAAAAAGCCCCCAGACAAATAAAAGAAAAAACCCCAAAGTGTGGAGTTACTACTCAGTGGCATCAACCAATAGCCAGTTTATGCCAAACAGTCATTTCCAAAAAATTACTCCCTACATCCTTTCCAGAGAAAACACTAAAAAAGTTCAGACTGTGAAGACTAGCAAATTATTAAAAGATCCATACAATCAAATGGCACCCTGAAGTGACAACCTGGAAGATGTTTTCTGCAACAGCTTTTACCTTATACCCCTGTGCACAGACTGGTGCTTACCAATGGAGGATTTTTTTGATTCACTGCAACAATGGCCTGGATTGATTTAACATGTGATACTCTGCTCCCACTTTCAAATCAGAGTATTACCATCAGTTAATAAATATATCAAAGCATTACACCCGAAGCAATTTTAGAGGTTAGTTAGTAAATACAGTAAGATTATTTTTTGCATGCTGACCTACAACATAGGCTTGACCGGTATCTTCAATGGATGATGAGTCTGATTCATTTTTCTTTCTTTCAGGGCTTCTACTTAAACCTGCATGAGATTTTGAACTTAAAGGGGAGAAGGAGAGAAGGGGAACCAGACAGAGGGAAGAGGAAGTTGGGAGAGGGAAGGATCAATGTAATAAAATAATGGCATGAATAATAAATCAAAACTGATGCAAAATGTACATTGACTGTACACAAAGATACTGCAGGGTGGTCAGAGAGACTCTTACTTGCTCGGCTTTAATGCTCCTGGGGCTGATCCGTTATCAAATTTTGGCATTTGCTGAAAGACCCTTCCCATTATATCTTCTATTTTTTTGGGGGAAGAGTCCAAAGCAGTAATAACATTTTTCCTTGGGGGGTGAACAGAGATGTGACTCTGACTCAGATCGTGAAATGACTTGCTCATAACTCGGGGTCTTTCGTCCCACGGAGTCTTCTCGTTCTTGTCCCTTGCAGAGCCAGGAAGTGGCTGGAAGAGCGAGAGCTCAGAGCATGACAGTCTCTTGAGGATCTCTGCTTGGACAGACAGGGGTCGAACAGCGAGTCTGTTCAGAGTGCTGCTGGCCAGGCTGCCAGTACTGATGGCTCGGCCCATGTTGAAGCCTTTGACAGAGTCCGCGTGAAGGTTTAGGCTCCTAAATGAAGCCCTTTCTGTGGAAATTTAAAAAAAAAAATCAAAACCCGAACGATTGAAGTTATTCAGCAGAGCTATTGTGACCACCTTGTGTAAAGCATGCTTTTTAAACAACAAACTAACACAGAATGTATTTTCTCGAGGTGCTTAGCAGTATGTACCATCATCAGAGACACATAAACACCCACCATGGAGTTTGCTCAGGAAGCAAAGTTTGGAGTTCATGCCACTACACTAACCCCACGTCCAAAAACACAGAATAGCAGAATATTTATCCTTTTATTAGCATGAAGACTCATATCACCCGTCAGGCTGCTGTGCCTTATATACAGGCACATCATCTCTTTCTGCAAAATAAATAATATCCTCAAGCCAAGTGACCTGGAAGACTACATTTCCTTTAATCTGCTCAGAAAAGCCTTTTCCAGGATTTGAACAAATAGGGCTCCCCCATCTCCACACTATCAGATCCTACCAAACTTCCATCCACTCACTGCATTGTTTTTTTTTGTATGAGCCCCTCCACATTTACAGTACAGCTGCAAGGCCATGAGGGTTTGGCAGCATCTCTGCCTGGTTACAGAGCACCAGTCCATTCAGGTGCACTTAAGGACCTCCCCTGCCACAAACATCCTAGCACAAAACAGAAAGTGTTGACTGGGGTTTGCCAGACTTTTTGACTCATTAGCAAGGATTCCCTTAAGCAGCAGCGAGAAACAGGTTTTGGACTGTAATTAAATTACTGTCAGCTGAGTCGTGGGAACTGTCTGGGTGGATGTTCTTAGCTGAAAGCAAATTCATGGTAATACATCTTAGCCTAAACCCCTCTCAATTCAGAGCAAAGCTGAGCAGGGCTCCTTCCTATTATCCTAACTGCCTCCTAAGGCTAGCAGTTAAGTTCCTGTGGCTTGGCTCTCACACAGGAACTTGATAAGCTGTGGCAACTTGTTGGCTGGTTAGAGACTTTAAAGGAAATCAGGCCACCTGAATCCTTCATAAACTTCACTGGTGTCTTGGAGTCAGTTCACAGGGAAGTCTCAGGAAAAGCAATCCTCAACTGCATATATATTTCTGATTTACGGTTAACCAGTGTTTTTTTTAACCCTACATACGTGTAAGAAACAAGCTGCTTTAGGAAGCTGCACTGTAACTCAAAGGGAAAACACTGGTTTTTGGTACACATCACCCATGAGGTTTAATGGTAAATACTCTGGCATTTAGGAGAGAGTGTATTTGGCAAATGCAGCCTCAGTCCTGCCATTCCAAAAGATACTCCTTCCTCCAATACCTAGGCCAGGAATTAACTGCCACAGTAACTCAAGCTTTTTCTGTAAAAGGCATACAGATTGTGAAGATTCAGTTGTGGAAGGTATGTTTTTCTGTCCTTTCATAAGGTGAATTAGTGTACAACTCTCACTTCCTTATCCAAACCAAACAGCTCTTCTAGCCACAGCCACTAGACTAAATAAGCTACAGTAGAATGATTTTGCCCAGTCAGACCAGAAGTCCACAAATCCCAGTTTCCTGACTCTGACAAAAGGCATCAATGGCACCTGCTCTTGCTGTGTTCCCATCCTGGGAAAGAGTACCCTAATAAAATATGTCGAGATCTGTTCTCTTGACATTGTATTTACCCTCTGAGAACATCAAACAGAATTTATATAGATTTCAGATTAATACTTTCACATCATTATCTATACAGACATCAGGTTTTTCAAACCTTCTGCCAATCCCGTAACTGAAAATTCTCATGTGCTCAAAGTCATCCTCCATAAGGTTGACTTAACCCTCATTTCATTTTTTTTTTCCCCATGTGCCCTTTCTGGAATCCAAAATGTCCTTTTCTTTACTGTTTTGCTAAGTGCTTCCAACTACCAGCTTTTACTGGCATGTTAAGGGTTCAATTTAGATTTAGTGAAGTTATGACAACAGCAAATTTTTTGTTTTAACTGTTCTTACTTTTAATAATCAGTGTGATGGAATTAACCATAATGCTGATTTGCTTGCTTCTGATTATGAGTGATTGGTGGAGTCTGGGACCTCTGATTTCCAAGTGATCTCCACTGCACAGAAGCAAACTATTGTCTTCCAGACTCCCACAGCACAACACATAATCCATCTGTTAAGAGCAACCAAGTTTGCCTAGCCAAGAAAGCCTTTCCTGTATTGCTTTTCTCTGCAATTCAGGATAAGCAAACTCTAAATCAGAGAATGGTACAAAGGCTTTAAGTCACTTGGTCCTGTTTCTTTGCCTGAAGTTTGCTGCACCCAACGGAACAGAAAAAAGGCTGGATAGTTGTGACATGCCTTTTCCCACTCCCACCCCTCCTCTTTTCTTTTTTTTTTAATATTAGAGATCACAATATCCACAGCAATGGGGTCAAACTCCATTTCAGCTACACTAGTGGAAGTCTGGATTAACAGCAACTGGAATGCAGACAGATAAAAAGAGGAAACAAAGAAAGCGTGAGCAGGCAGACTAACCAAAACAGCATTTCCAGACCATGCTGAAGGCCAGCCAGCCAAGTGAGCTCTGCTCCAAACAGTGAAGAAATTTGTACAGGGGTTTTTTCAATGATTACATTATCCAATTAATATTTTTTATCTAAAAAGAATAACTTTACATTTAATATTATGCACATAAACGATGAAGGAAATGGAAATTATGAAGGAAACTAGTTCCAGTGTTGTTCCTTACCAGGTCCACCCAATGTTAAGTGGAATAAAGACAGCTGTACCCACAGCTTAGCGATGCAGCATCATGGAATGCTCCCTATTTACTTGCACTCCCATGATCACACCATTCTATCTGTAATTCCACATTATCAAACCAATCCCTTTCACATTAAGCGAAAGGTAAAAGTCCTGCTATTGAAATATCGTCAATTTATTTCTGAAAAAAAGTCAAAAGCCTTTAATTAAAGGGGGAAGTACTATTAGCGACCTATTTTTAGATTCCTTTTAGTTTAGAGGAGCTGCTGTGTGCCAGCTTTTCTGTGTTCTCCCAACTCCCTTCCCACCCCTTAAACAAAACCTAAACAAGCTTAGGTAGTAGTCTCTTCATAGTATACACCCTCCAAATGTAGATCTACACATACACAGCACTCAGCAGAATTACTGAAGCTCCAGTTCAGTTTTTCTCCTTACAAAAATACACACAGATTGCTATTGAAATCCAACACAGCCTCACAGTCCTTACCAATGTCCTGAGTGTCTTGGTTGCTCTGCCTGGTTCTCATCTGTAGCTGGAACTTATGCTGGGAAGAGCAGAGATGTAAAAGGTACTGGCAAGTCTTACTATTGTCAGTCTGAAAGGCATGCTTGATGCCATCTGATGTGTTCTGCAAAGTTATTTTCTTTTTCTACACAATGGAGAAATAAAAAAGTTGAAGACAAATTATTTCTTTCGGACAACAAAGAAGTCTGTTATTTGCTTGTGCACAGTTACAGCATTCAAACTTTCCTGAAGCAAAATGCACTGATGAGAGAGATTTCTGTTAAAATAGGAGTCAAAAGTAATTTGAGATTTACAAAGTAGCTCTTTAAAGCTACTCCTGGGCTAAATGAGAAGGTGCTTTATTATTATTTAATCCATCTCTGTTACTGTTAGTGCTGAGTAATGACAACCAGAACTATTACATTTTGCAGGATGGGGTTTTCAAACGCCCCTGACGAAGTCACAAGAGATGCTGCCATTTAAGAGAAAAATAACTAAATACTGATCTAATTACCAAATCTATCAGCTAATGTTCCAGGCCCTGAACTTATCTTTTTAGTAATTTTTAAACTTGAATTTATCAGTTCTAGCTAAAGTCATCTCACAAATGAAATAGGCTGTAGCTTTTCAATAAGGTATCAGACAGAACTAGAAGTGCTGTTTTCCATATCTGTATAAAGGTAAGCATTTGAAGCTCAATGCCTCATTGAAAACTGACACATGATCACCAGATTATGGTGTACCCACTCAAGTTGGCTGGAATTGTCCAGATCAAGTGTCAGCCTGTTATCTATTATCATTTAACTTGACTACTCCTGGAACTATAACTTAAAAGCAACATAGATGCACCTCCTAGTTATACTGAGTACTGGCATTAGCCAGTCCTCTAATGCAGGATTTTCAGTCTGGTGCTCCTTCACTATCCTTGTCCATCCAAGCTAAGGAAAATAATAAAACCTTTAAAACATGAAAACTCCTATTTCAATCCCATAATACGACAGCCACACAAAACACAGTCGGATTCTGCTGTAAAACAGCACCTTAATTTGCAAAAATAACCAACACAAAACTCACAGTAACTGGAGACACAAATACAGACATGCACACACCGAGGACCAACTTAAAGAGACCAACTTACATGAGTAGATATTTTCTTTGTCTCTCTCCATGGGAAACGCAGTACGGGTGTACGGGCACCATTGTGAACTTCAAAAATGACAACGCCTTTGCAGCACACTCCCAGAAGGATACCTGTCTGGGATCTCTTCTCAGGCAGCACGTGATGAAGGTGAACCCCATATTCTGTGAGCCTCTGACACAACTGTACAGATCAATGCAATGAAACTTCTATGAGTATGAAGTTAAGGCCATTACAAGCTTTCATACCACTACATGAATATTATAGATCTCTCTCTATAAATGTTTTCATGTGTGCATATAAATGTATGAATTTTAGCAAAAGTAATCCTCTCCGCCTGGTGATTCCTTACTTAGAGTTTAATTATGACAAACACACATCAGCTGAGGGTTTTAAGACTTGGTAGTACCTCTTGACCTGCCAAACTACAGCAAATGAAGCCAATATTTATCAAAATCAAACAGGGAAAGCACAAACAGAACACGTGTGAGTAAATCAAACTTGCACAAAGCAGTTGTTAGTAAGAAACTGTAACTAGATAGATGCAGTAGTTATTAACACATTTTTTAAAAGCAGAATTAAATTAACACTGCGATTCTGTGATCATATTAAGGTATCATATGCAGTTTCCCTCCCTTTGCACTCCTAGTTATTAATCCCTGTTGTCTCTTCAGTACTCGTGTAAGGGACTGATGTAATGAATCAACCAAGGGAATCTAACTTCTCCCCCCACCAAACCCCCAGCCAAGCTAGGTTTTAGCTAGGATCACATCCCCTACTTCGTTCTCTGTGGCTAAGTTCCAAGAACACTTCTGTAAAATGAGCAACAGACTTAGAATGGACAAAGTCAGCTGAGTGCCTCTTCCATCACATACTCAAAGAGATGGTGGAACTGTAGGGTGGCTGTGGAATTACAGTGTAATGGTTATTTGATGTTTCAACAGCAATCCTTCAGTCCCTGAACTCATTTTGATCAAGGCAGAACCTGATTATTATCCCACAAGCAAACACCATAATTAGATTTCTCAATGGGTCTTTTTAGAATAATCCAACTATATCTGAGGATAATGGCTTTCCTATCATCTTACATAGAACCTGCACAAGAAATTCTCCGTGGCAGTGCTTCTGGCTTGCTTCATACCAAGCACCATGCACACTATTAGCTGTAACAAATTGTTTTTTGTAATTTATGGGTTTTTTCTCCTCTACAGAAAACACAAAAGACATGGGGAATACAGGGTGTGCTGCCTCATAAACACAAGGACCAACACAAGGATCAATAGTTGTTTTTAGCTAGCCTGAGATAAGACTACTGACTGGAAAAAAGTGAGAGAACTTCCCATCTGTTACAATTTCTTTTTGCTTGTTATGATGTGTCTTTTGGACAAAATCTTTTCAGCTTTCTTCCTTTCAGTGTTACTCAGACCCTGAGTTGTTCTCCTGTGCTTTCCCTTGAAATCCATGCACCCATACTCCAACTAGGGAATTCTCAAGTCACAGGTGAAGGAAGCTAATTGCTGCCCACTTACCTTCAGAAATTCTAACTCTGTCTCTTTTTCAGAGGCACCCACGTAAGTGCTGTGTAGTTTTGGCAGCTCTTCCTTGATGTAGGACAGATCCAGTTTCTCCATCACTCTTGCTGGGACATAGTGTTCTAGTCTGAAATAGGACAAGCCATGCACCTGCAACACAAAACATTTCTGTGATGGCTCCTCCATACTCTGCCCTATGAGCACAACTCAAGCACAAACATTAATTTTTACAAACAATTGTACATTACAACTCAGGATCACAAGATTCTGAGTAAGGGGAAGGAGTCACAATCTCCATCTTGACCCACAGCTTCACATCAGTTTCTCCATATTCAAGCCTGACTCTACTTCCACTAAAAAAAAAAAGGCCTTAGCACCCAGATCTTGAACTAAATTCTGCAACTATTTGTGTAAATAGGAACACCTGCTCACAGGAAAACCTGCCAAGAGCTATCAGGTGAGCTTCCAACTCAGGGCAGAGCTGCGGAGCACGTGTGGCAGATCACAGTCCAGTCTTTAATGAAGCAGCAAGATCACAGCTCAGCAAGATCAAAGGTGAAACTGATGATGTACCTCTGCCTGGTAATCTCCATACTCAGCTTGAAGAGCTAGGGATGCTAATAATAAGGCTGTTTCATCATCACAGTGCATCCTGTCTTCTAGGATGTCCTTCCGCAACTGCAGGTAGTACTGGTGACAGGTCAGCGTGTGCCTAGAACAGGAACATAAAACAAAACCATGAAAAAAACTCACACACCACATCTGGTTCTCCAGTACTTGATTAATGCTCAATTTCTGTCCATAAATTTAGGGCTTAAGGGGCTATAAAAAATTTCATACACTCACTGTATAAGACTGACATCATCCACAAAAAACTTTATGCGAAAAAACAGAGTGAAGTTGACAGGAGGCTTGTTCTTCTTCTTTGATTCTTCTTTCCATCCTTCTGGAGCTACTTTACTTAGCTTTATGTCAGGATCCACGAAGAAAAACTCATTGTCTGCCACAAACATGAAAGAGAAGCACATGGGTAAAAGCATTAAAACCAAGTATTTGCTCCAGATGGAGGATAAAGATCAGATTTATAACTCTGGAACTAGGCATTGAACAGCAAAGTTTTCTGTTGACTAACAGTGACTTAAGAAGCACAGTATCTCCTAAAGGGAATACTGAATAAGGGCAGAAGAAATAACTTAGTAGTTATTCTTACCTCTTAAAGTAGCCAATCCAAAGAAGTGGTGCTCCACCAAGCCAATATGGGCAACAACCATATCAAAGACATCTTTACATATCGTTTTGGTATCACAGGTCAGCTCCAGCTTCTGCCCACTAAGAAGCATCACATTTACTTTTCGCCTGGTGTCATCATTCTTGCCTTTCTTCGTCTGCATTTTGTGCAAAGAAATCTCTCAACATTCACGCTTGTGATAAAAACACATTTGTTGGTTTAACCCACTTCCCCTGCCACAGATGGCTGAACAGCCCCTTTCTTACCAAGATAGACTTCGGTAGATCCAAGGAGATGAATGGCTCAATCGTCATTTTCACAAACTCTGGGCCGAAGAAATTCTGCAAATCACAAAAGAGCGTGAATGAACACGGTGTTGCTGAACACGGGCTGAGGCACAGTTAACTCCTGCCCTGCGACTGCAAAACAGGGACCAAAGGCTAAAATTTGGCACTTGCCTGCTACCCACTGTGTACTGTATGCAAAACATCTTCACAAAAACCTCTTAAGGGTTGGGGGACAGAGAGGGGAACCAACCTGGTTAGTTAAAGCCTACATGAACTAACTCAATATGATGGACTGGAGACAGACACAGGGATTATTACGGCAGCAAGTCCCTGAGTCTTGTTTCAAGTTTTCCCATCTCTACTTAAAAAAAAAATATCCAGTTCATGGAAAGTAGCAGCAGAGGGCATCAAGCCATTGTCTATTCTACACATCAGACACACTGTTTATGTATATACCTCTGTCTCCTTCTTTGTGTGTAATTCTGTATTTCATTCACATACCAAGAACAGCTGGGGAAGCAAAGGGGATTTGCACAGGGATTCGGGTGAACTTGCGGGCCAAATGAATCCTCTCTCTCTTTACCTTCCAAATTTGTTCATTTAATAACCTCTGATGCTGGTGGGGCACATCCACATTCCACTAAGAGAAATGCAAATTAAGTGGCTGAAAAAACCACAGAATAGAGGAGAAAACCTATGCCTTACCTTTGTTAGGATGCTATATTGCTTAATTGATGCAATTGCTGAGCCTTGCTGTCTGTTTTCAGCATCTCTTGATGCCACTTTAGGCTCTGTAGCCACTAATGCCACAAAATCTCAGAAGTTTTACCCGGTGAAAGTAGGCCACCACCACACACCTGCTACTTAATCTGCTGATGACTGTTTATTACAGGACCCAGTTTATGAATCCCACATGAGAGTTTCAGCCAAGACACTGCTCTGTTTCAATGAAAACAAGAGTTCACCTGAGCTCAGGGCATTACCCTCAGTTTTCTTTGTGTCATGGCTGTTTCCAGGGCTATTTCCCTCAGCGGGTCTCTGGTGATGTCAAGCATTGAGGTTCTAATTGCATCCCCTGGGTAGAGGTTAGGCCGGGACTGCCTCAGAGCCATCCTAGCTTGCAGTTGCATCATTTCTTCTTCCTGACGCTTCAGCATCACTTCTTGGCTTATCAGTTTGCCTTCAAATGGTGCTTCATGCTGCCTGTAGGACAGTCAGAGGGGATGGCAGATTAGCAGGTATGCCTGAGACATTCTGCTGCTTCAAGCACATCCCTAACTGGAAACACAGAGCACAACCACCAGTCATCGAATACTACATTAAACACATTTATTCAGCAGCCAGGAGGTTACCTCTGTGCAGCAATCCATCACTGTAGAGCAGAAAATAAGCAAACACCCCAGGTTTCTGCAGCTGCCTGTAGAACTGCCTTATTTATTCAAATGAAAATAAAGGCTCAGCTGCAGTCTAAAAAAATACTCAACACTACAAACCCAGTGAATCAGTGCAAAATTAGTAGATGCACAAGAAGAAGAAAAGTATCAAAGCTTTACAAATACCTTAATTTCTGTGTTCAAACAGGGACTACGAAAAAGGCATGCTCAAAAACATGTCATTAAAGAAAAAACTGAAATAACAGCATACTTTCTCTAAGTAAATATTGCTCCAACACTTCCTGTTTGCATGGGCTTGATGTTTATTCCCTGACTTCTCCTGAGAAGTACTACAGCTTGAAATATTTACATAAAAATGTTTACTTAATAACATCCTATATACTAAACTATTCTAAATATCGTACACAAATGTTTCCATAATCTTATTTTGCTGAAAACAGTTCATTTTTTTTCAAATTCCTGAGAATGGCATGGCTGATACACGGTCACCCCGCTGATTAAATTAGAGTCTAGATTTACAATATGAAGGAAAAAATGAGAAAAAACAAACAAAAAAAATGCATCAGTATTTAAAAAAACCACAGTAACGGATCTGCAAGCTCTTTTCTGAGCAAGTAGTGATCCCAAAGATCCTACCAGTTTTATTCTCTATGGAAAGAAAGAAATTCATGTTCTGTTTGGGTGAACAAAAGCCATTTTGTATTTGAAAAGTAAAAAAAAAGGTAGCTAGGAAATGTGAAGAGCAGAAAAATCTAAGAAAAATAAAACCAACTTCCGCTCGCCTTCTGTCTCATGCTTACAGAAAAACACCTTCAAAGCCCGAACTAAACATAAACCAATCAAGCCTTCTGTACAAATCCTAAAACAAGAAAAAGCAACGTTCTCCCTCTGTTAACATAACTACACAGAGGCAATTCTTAAAAATGGACAGGGGAAACTAAGGTGGCTTTCATGCACACAAACCAGTATTTGGCAATTCTAAACTGAGTGCTTAGCACACCACCTAAACTGAGTAATGAAAGACGTGAAAAAGCAAAGAAAATGATTAGAAGCCTGTGTATCATTGCAGTCAAGTTTAGAAATATAGATAAATATAGAGTAATCTTGCACTCAAAGTGCCACACGGCCCTTTGTAGTAAGGTAATATAGAGGCTTTTTAAAAATACATTAAGTTTATGTACCTGCTTCCTAGGAGAACCTAAAGAAATGTTTGATGAGTGACAAACCTGTTAATAAACCAAAAGAAAAATGCACCTGTCCAGACAGTTCACTTATCTATGCTAAACTGGTGGGTATGACTTCAAATTTTATTTTCATCTTTTTACAAAGCTACTAATGAATATCAGTGTTATGAACAGTCCATCACAAGTCTCTTAAAACTTAGGTGTCACTGGATACAAACCCAACATTAAAAAAATGAGTTACACATAAGAGAACAATGCTGAAGTTCCTCAAATGGAATTTCAGGGCAGATACAGAGCAGTTATAGAACAAATTTATCCTTTATTATCCTTTATATATATAAAATATATATATAAATATATATATATATTTATTTATCCCATTATCCTTTCCCCTGTGCAGGGCTTTCAATAAAATTTTTTCCCTCCTCCCTCCTCTGTTACTTTCTACAATAGACTGAATAATGTGCACCTAAAAGGACAAAGAAATGAGAAAAGGCCTCAGACCTGCCAACACATGTGCACATGCTTAGCTTTTCACCATGAGGAAACTTGTTAGGATTGACATACATGGGAATATTGACAAAACCCTAAGTTAAATACACCCACAAGCACCCTTCAGATCAAGGTCTAAGGCTGGGCTCTGAAATAGAACAAAAACAAACACTTTCTGAACATAAATACCTATGAATTATCAAAGACATATGAAAACGACATGTTGCAACTGGCTCTATCTAAAAACTTGCTGCTGTGAAAACACCTAGTGTTTCCAATGCAAAAAAATGTGTTCCAAATGGCAAAAAAAAATCTTCCATTTTAAAAACATACAGCCCTGTGCAACAGGAGCTATGAGAAGTTCTCTGTCATTAGGTTGGTTTTATCATCTCTGTTGACACATACTAATTTCTCTGAAAACTGGGGTGGGTGTGGGATGTCCATGGAGGAAGCTCAAAAACCTAAGGGTTTAAAAAATTTTCTAACTTGGTACATAAGCACTATCACCAAGCATAAATCTGCATGTTTCAGCACCCTGGGTCAGTAAAATTAACTCTGGCTTGGTCAGACTGCCAGTTTTTTATATGGGGAGCAACATGATTCAGGCTTTAGGTTCCAAGACAAGGAATGCATCTCTCCTACAGAAAAGGAAATACTGTTGACATATACGGGAGAGCTCATTCATGAAGTTCTGAATATGCAAGTGTTATCAAAAAAAAAAAAAAAGTCTAAATTACATTCCTAACAGACAGCATCATAGAAGCATGTTTTGTGCTTCATCAGACAAGTACTTGGCTGCTACTCTGTATTTTCATCAGTGTCTGACTGCAAACCAGAATCTCACAGCTGCTTATTAACCTGCAGATGGTAGGGGAGCAGGAACCTGGAAGGCTGACGCTTGGGAAGAAAGGGAAGTGAATTCTCTCTTCACCGGGCGTACTTACCAAGAAATTAGCAGGTATTGGATCAGAGAAGGAAGTTGGAAGAAGGGAAGCAGGTAGGCATTCTCTAATGATTAGTGCAGTGGGAAGGTAAGGAATAGATTGAGAAAGAAGGATGCCTTTTGGTAAGGTAGGAAGGATATGAAAATGAAATCTACCGGAAGGAAAAGGCAACAGAAGGAAGAGATCCATGTCAGCTGCTGCTCCTAGAGAGAAAAAGGAAAAAATAGTAAAGGAAGAAAAAGAAAACAAAAGAAAAAAGGAAAAAAATAAGGAATACAAGAAGCAGAGAGGAAACAAGACACAAGCCATTGCCACAAGGAATGCACTCCAAGAAGCTTAAAGGATAACAACAGTCATAGACCACAAGAAGGGTAATACTGAATGTCTACGGCCTCTGCTAATTTAAGAACAGGTCAGCCCACCCAAACAGCACAAGCTGCACCTTCTGATAACTCTGAACAGTTCTCCTGCTTCTTTTAAAAGAAACCTCCCTCAAATCCAAATCCTCCTATTTGATTTACAACTCAATTTTATAAGGATAATTCAGTGGATAAATAAACAGACTAGCTCTTAGAATATGTCACAGAAGCAGTAAAATCAATATATACTGAAGTACAGATGGTATATCTCTTGAATGCAAGAGAGACACTGAAATATGCTCCCAGGTGCTGATGGAATTTAAGTAATGGATTAAGTTGCACATACTTTCCCAAATCCTGGAATCAAATGGCCAGCCAAAGCATGTAAACGCTGAGATCCTGCTCCTTGGAACTACTTGTTATCACTAGTTTTACTTTGAGACCCAAGGTTTCTGAAGCTATAAAAGCCAAGGTCTGTTGCAACACTGGACATTTTACAGCAACATGCAATGTCCTGGATAAAAATATTAAGTTACTTTCTTAGAAATCCCCTGCTTAACTAACTACCATCTTGGATGGAATTCCTTCTACACTTGTTACCATTGGAATGTTTTAGGAGCTGCTACAGTAAGACAGAGAGAGCACACTGTTTTCTATTCAGTTCATATTATTAACAGAGGTATAATCTAAGTATTACTACAGGGCTGACTTCTGCTTGTGGCTGCTGTCCTGTTTCTCAGTAGGTCTGCAAAAAAAACTAGTGAAACTATCTGGCAGCATTATTGTTTCATTTTGGATATATGTACTGTCTGGTAGTTAGATTAATAAAAAACCCCAAACCTGTTCACCTAAGGAAAATGGATAGACAATTATGAAAACCAGTAAATAATTATCTGTGGTACCCTACCACGACATTTTTGTGCAAGTACAGAGTGGTATCTTTTAGCAAAACCACAGAGAGGAGGTCAAAGATACAGGAGATTAAGAAAAATATTAAGCCTGAAGATAAGACTGTATAACTGCATACATGTAAAATTCATTCCATTGCTAAGCACAACAGTATGCTGTGCTTGCAAAACATATTTTCCTTCTAGATTTCACACGTATACAAATTACATCCATTAAAGGTACCAGTCTTAACAGAGTAATGTAAAATAATGTGAAACAAACCATGAGAAAATATGTGCTGCTTTACCTCAGCATTTTCACTTGCATAATAGGCCCGATTCATCTACAACAATGACTCACTTACAATGTGACTCATTTGCATACCACATACTACTTTCTGTTTCTGAAATACTTTGTAAATAGAAACAAAAGTTCTCCATCAGCATCCACAAATTACTGCCGGTTTATTTGGAAGCACAGCTACAGTGCTGAATGGGCAATTTCCCAGGTTCAAGGCAGAGCAGAATGAAGGTTGACTTAGCAGTTTTCACCAAAATAAGAAAAAAAAAGGCAAATAAGAAAGCTATATATTGATTCTGTACACACATTGGCAATAGTCTGCTTTGCTATTTTAGTGTGGTGGTAAGACAGCATGAAATGCAAAGTAAAAATTTACAGATCTTGAACAGGGTCACAGGGATTACAAACCAGTAACCCACCCCTTTAGAAGTCTGCTATAAAAGCACACGGATTAGCCAAACCCCTCTTCCTATGTGAAGACAGGCTGGATTCCCATGACTGCTTGGACACCACTAACACATACAGCATTACACAGATTCCTGACATCCTATCATATTCCTGACAAAAAAAAAACAACCTGTGGACTCAGTTAAGCTGGGCCTAACTACTTCTTCCCTGCAGGAAAGGCCAGTACATAGGTTTCTAGATGACTCTGCATTTCTCAGGCAAAGTGCAGGTAGTAAGGAAACCAATTCATCAAACCAGGTAACCAAAAGCCATATGACTTCCAAGGAACTCTCCTCTTGCTCACCTGCACTGAGATACAGTTCATTTGAGACCCTGCCTTACCCAGATCCACTTTTGGCACACAATCTAGTGCAAGGAGCAGACACTCATTTTCATCTCCATGTTCAAAGCATGGCTCTAAGCCCCATTACCTGCACGTCACCCTCTGCTTTAAGTGAACGTGGAGACTTTCACCAGCAGCATCACATCACCCAACACAGTCCCAGTCTTCACACACTTCTAAGTTTCTTTAATAGGACAGAAGAGGACTGCCCTCCAACTTATGCTGAAAACATATAAATATCCTAGAATATCCAGCACACCAGCAATATTTCTCCTGCTCTATGGCATACAAAGCAAAAAGATGCCAAGAGAAGGCTTTGTTGTTGTGATGTGGTGAGAGAAGAGGGGAGAACAAGATATGTCTTTATTTTTCACACCTCCCTACAAAAATTATCTGCATCATTTTGATAAAATAGTCCAAGGTGATTAGGTATCTGGCAGAGATCAGAAGAAAATTTTAAATCCAAAAGGTCAAAGCCAATAAAAACTTTCAAACTTTTAGAGTGGAACCATTCTCAAAACACAACAGGTATGGCAAGATATGCTTCTGCCGTAAAAAGATGCTGTATTAAGGTGATGTTGAAAGCACAACCTACTTTTTAGAGCTCTTTTGATGAATGGCATTTGTAAAAATGAAACTCAAACAGGTGCAATATTTGAATACACTGCACAGCAAAGTAATTTTCAAAAAACATAAACTGTTACTGAATTAGCCTGCTTAGTAAGTGCTGAGGTATTAAAAAAATTAATCCAATCACAAAAACATAAACTAAGAGTTTGCCAAAATAACCACACCAAATATATGGCTTTTGACTTATTTCAAGGAAATAAGCATGCTGCCATTTCCTTATTAAATGAAAAAAACTGCAAATAAATCTGCATTAATATCAATAATTTAAAAATTTTATTTTAGAAAAGTACAATTAAAAAATAATTAAATATTTCCAAGCAGAACATAGCCCTTGACCTTCTAACAGTTGTAAGAGCTTGATAGAGTTCAACACAGTCTCTATTAAATACGGGAACTGAATTTGGACTCCCAACTTACCTCTACATCACAGTGCATCCTGTGACTGTTACTTCAGAATGCAATAGGTAATTTTGAAATGCTATTTTCATTCAAGTATTACCTGCCTTTTTTTAAACCTTAATCAGAAGCTGGGATGGGGATGAAAAACTTCACCTGCAGATTTAGAATACAGTCTTTGATGAAGAAAAAACACTCCAAGACACATTGTTTTCAAAGTGTTCATTGTTTTTACCTTGTTCTCTGAGAATTAGCTTGACTTGATGTGGAGATATCATCAGCACCTGATAACACACCGCCGGCATCATCTCTCTTGAAACCTTCATTTCTTCTCACTAGCAAACCAAAAGACAAATTAATACCTGACTGGGCAACGAAGCACACAGAGTAATCCCATCTAAAAACTCAAGGATTTATCAGTCATATGAGATTACTCAGAAGGAATCGAATTCATGTGTTCTGCTCAATGGCATTACAGTATCAAACAAATTAACATCATGAAGCTGATTTCAGCTTTCAGAGCTATCTTATGAGTTTTACCCCAACAAAAATAGCTGATAGTCCATTGAAGAAGAATATTAAGGAAGACCTAAAAGAAATCACAATCAAAACCCACACAATTGCATAGACACCTTCCAAAGGTAACACATTTTTTGTCAGCCATTAGTAGAGACAAACACATGGCAGAGACATCATACAAAACCACTCCAGACCAGAAAGAGAACAGCTAGTTAAGCATGAAGTACACAAGAAAGGAGTTAAGAAAGCAGTATCTGAGCTTCTAATCACTATCCCTGGAATCTGACTCCTCATTAAAATTTATGATTTTTTTTCCTTTTGGCAATATATTAACCTGTGATTCTCTTTGTAAAATTACAGCTTTTGCTGGGAGATCTTCCTGTAGTAGCACCTGAGATGATACACCTAAAGCTTGATTTTGTAAACTATTACAACTTCCCCCTCTTACTGTACCCTCAGCAAACAGAGCTGGCAGGAGAGCTCTTTCAGAACACATTACAGCCACACTGATTCAGAAATAGTTCTTTCTGACAGTCACTTCATGGAGCCCAGATACACTACTGCTAGAAGTCAGAAGGCAGCTCCATCTTGCCTGTACAAACTCCAGAGTTGTTGACTTTGGACTGGCACACATAAACTGTTCCAAATTGCAAACAAGGGAAGGGAAATTACAGGAGCCTCAATACTGCTCCTCAGGCTTCTGGCTCAGTAAGCACAAGGACAGACAATGACAAAGGTTGAGAGAGCAGCAAGTACATGGAGGCTGGGCTGGAATTCTGTGCATACAGAACACATATAGTGCACCTATACTCCAGCTTCCTAACTATTGTTTTCTTGCCTAATTTTCACCAAACGATTTGTCTCCATTTCTTATAATGATTCTGCAAAGATGATTCTTCCTGCCATACATCAGCAAGCAATCCTTTGTACCACCTCCTGCTTTTCCAAGCTGTTGATTTAATAGAAATTACTTAAATTTATCACACAAAGCCTGTACTAAGCAGTACTTTTGCATTACACTGAAAACCTTGGCATATAAATTATAAACCACTTAACCCTCATAGTAAAACCCATCGATATAATTATACCATGGAGGTCCCATATAAAGCTTTTGTAATTCACTGTAACTGTGCACTAACAACGACTCCATCATTTTTTTGCAGCACGTTATTTTAAAAAAACCCCACTTCTAGTAAAAAGTTAACTATTTCCAGCTTTTCCTCCTGAGTTCCCTCCCAGACTGCTAAATGTCAAACTCATTTCTGAACAGACTGCCAGCTATGCTGATCTGTACATGATGTTGTAATTTCATCATCTTACAACTTTGTATCAGGGCAATTATCAAGACTCCCACTAAAGACTTTCGGGGTCTGGTTTTTATCTTGAACTTTTTTCTTTATGTTTTTTTTTTTCTGTGAGGTTTTGTTAGTTTAGTTGGTTGGTTTCTAAACATAGGTCTTACCTTGCCTAAAATCTGGTTCTGAAGAAACAACAGATGGACTTTCACTCGAAGTACTATAAACGTCGCTGTGATAAGACTTGTACCTTCTCAAAGGCTCTGAAAGTTGAAATCAAGGTATCAGAAGAAGAAAGCAACAGTCACAATGTAAAAATCAAAACCAAACATTTGAAATTTTCTGAAATATTTCCAAACCATTCTAAAACGCCTGTCTGTGGCTATGCAGTCTAAAAGCAAACACCCAGGGGATGCTGTGCAGTCCCATTCTGTTCCCATGGCCTGAGGGTTCTGTGGTCAGCCTGGCCCCTCTTGGCTCTCCCAACACAGCCATCTCCTCTGAACTTCCCTCAACATCACTTCCAAGTTAAAACTAGTATTAAAAAAACCCAAATGAGACACAAGACAAAAACAGATCCCTCCTGCAAACAAAACAGGTGCAAACATTTGGTGTGCACCTCTTGCATGTAAAAAGCAATCACCAGAACTTGGTCCCTCGTTCCCTTACGACATAAAAAGAAAAGTATCCACAGAGACAAAGCAAGCACTGGAAAATTATTATTCAGCTCATCTTTGACATCCACAAAATATGATTAACAATCAATTAGTAAGCCCGTAGAGGATATTTAATTAACCAGAACAGCTAAATTGATGTGATGAGAAATCAATACAGCAGTCTCAGTTCCTACTCTCAGGGGATTATGTAAATAACACACTGGAGCAAAGGACTCCACAGAAGGGGGTACGTAGTTGACATTTGCAGCCATCTCCCAGAACTTTCCTAAGCACAAGCCAACAACCACCCACAGAATGTGCATAAAAGCAGAACACACACACAAAAAAAGTCTCTACATCTTGGGAATACCAATGCTTTACTGTCAAAGTGAGAGAAAAAAACCTCAGGTGTCCTTATTTGCAGAAGGCTGTTTCTGGTCTGACTATAGTCAATGTTTTTGAAAACAAAAGCAGTGATATGGAAAAAACACATGTAACTGCTGTGAAAACAAGTGCCACTCACTACAGCAAGGAATAGGCAATGCAAGAATACAAAACGGGGAGCACATGAGCAGATTTGTCCGGAGGCCGCAAAAAGGAAATTGGAAGTTCCAACTTCCCACGTCCAGAAAACAAAACATCTTGTGAAAAATTCTGAGGGAACATTAAACCTGCTGCATAACTTCTGTTAGGTCAGAGGACAGGTTAGTCAACAACACTTCTCATTTAGACTTCCTACGGAAGTAGGAAAAATTCCAAATAGGGAAACAGCATGAAAAGAAGTAAGATAATGCAGTACTTCAAGAACTAAAGACTAGTTCCTGTTCACTTTGGACTACCTGTTTCCAAAATCTTCCTCTTTAAAAGCCAGTATTTCCCCCATTTCTACCTAGCTCACTTGGGCTGCGAAGGGAATCTTCAAAAAAACTGGGAAAGGTAAGCAAAGCTGCAAATCAACTCATTAAACCACCAGGTCTCACCAGCCCATCCCAGCTGCACATTTTAGCAGGATAAAACCCAATTAACCCAAAGAACATTTCACACTACTCTCAGAAAGGAGCAATATGGACCAAGAAAAGCAAGATGAAAAGAACCCACTGGGGCTGTGTGGGAGCAGTGAGGTTGCTTCCATCTTTCACAATGGCTACTTACAACGTTGTGGATTTTACAACAAAGGAATCTGCCCCCAGTCTAGCAATTACTTGCCTACCATGGGAAATAAAAACCAAATTCAGTGGGTAGCTTTTGGAGATGTGTTTTTAAAATGCTCCCAGCCCTTAAGTGAGGCATCAATCCAAACACGACACTGGAGCTACAGTACTGAAATGTTTAACTAAAACCAGACCTCTTGTTTCCCAGTAGTTTTATTAGCTGTAGGTTTTTCAAGTCTGCTGAACTGACTTTGAAGCAAGATGATGGAGAGGGAACAATAAAATATGACATGAGATTTTAAACAGACTTATTTTTTTCCACTTAGTCAGCAGCCTGGGCTTCTCAAATTGCACACAAATTACAGCTCCATTCTGGTTCTTTGAGACATTAAATTTTGAAAAAAAACCCCAAAACCAGACGTGGTAAAACAGAAAAATGCAGTTAAACCACGAGACAAGTGTTTTTAGGTGGTGGCATGATATGGGACTCTGCAGGGTGTTTGACTTCTCCTGACTCCTCCTCTTAGCAGGAGCTGGTGCCATCCTGTAGGCCAAGAAGTCCATGAGCCCAGAAACAAAAAGCAAGATTTCCACACACTTTATCTCAGTGTTGTCACAGACCCCCACATAAGGCCCAACAAGGCTCACACCTATTCACAAGCAGAGCTGGAGACAGGACCACACTCCTGTCTTGCCACAGCCTTCTCCCTAATCAAGACCATAAAACTTCAACCAATAACAGCAGCAAAGGTATTTTTCTCATCTGCTGGAAGCACTGAACAACCTTTCCATGCAGGGCTGCACTGATGACTACCAGGCAAAGTTTAAAGGCAATTAAGAAGCTACATCCTGAAATTCCACGTAAATCCTCTAGATTTATATTCATTTTGCTCAGTTTAGAGAAAATGTATCAGTTCCACAGATGTGGAACTGATTGCTGCTGGGGCACCTTCTCTTTGGCAACTGCCTTTCAGTTCTTTGCTGGTCTACACAAATGTCTGTGTACACCCCTATGCATCCCCCCAGCACTGCACCCCCTCCTAACCAAGTGCCTTCTTTTCTGGGGCACAGACAGAATATGCACTGCAGACCTGCAAATACTCAATTAAAATGTAAATACTGAGACCATTCTATCTATAATGCTCACATAGTCATCCAAATAATATATGCTCTCTCCTCTCCTCCAGCAAGTTCCCCTCCATTCTAACATATCATATTAGGATTTAACTTCAAAGAAGGCACTTGGATCATGCCCAAGCTAAGCTTCTAATTAAGAATTGGCTTCCAAAGGTCACAAAGTTCCAGTTCTGGGATCAAATTAAGGTTTAGCTTTTCACACAGAAGTTTCAAAAATAAGGACAAACTTCTAGTCTGTCTGGCTGGGAAGGAGCTGAAAAATGACAACAAAAGCTAAAGACAACAATAAAACAACTTATCTCCCATATTTACATTTTCCCCCTGGGAATTCTGAACAGCCTTGGCTGCTTGGGGTTTTTTCTGCTCATTTTTAAAAAGTGTTTGGTGACTGAAGAAAGACTTCAGTATTCACTTAACTTCTATAAACACCAAGCAAATTGTAGCAAAAATAATTGTATGAGTTACCTCCTTAACACTTCAGCACTTAGATTCCAGTTTCTTACCAGAACAGTTTGAACTATTTCATTCCTTAATAGAAAAACAAACCTGAGTTTAAGCATGTTTTAAGAGTTTGTGCCTAAAACAGATATATAAAACTTCTACTAATAAGCTAAGCTAACATATGGTAGCTCCATGAAGCAAAGGCAGATGGTGCATTACAAGCTGAAGAGTCTGTCTCTGTGCTGCTCAGTGCTTTTTCAAATTGCCTATCAAAACCAGCAGAGCACAACCTTCCAAGGCACCTCACGCAGCACGAAATAACAAAACACGCTATTTATGCAAGGCGAGACGTGCAAGCCCAGACAAGTCACTTACAGAGAGCCTCACCTCAGCCAACTTCAACAGAAATCAGAGAACCACATTCAGCCTGGAATTTCATTATTCTGAACGCGAGTCACATCAGATACACAGGTTTTCAAATACACATCATTACAGAATTATTTCTGGCTGCACAGAGAAGGCGACAGAATCAAAACCAACAGTTTCATGACAGGGAGAGAGCTCTTGTTTGCCCTTTGAAGTTTACTGGTGGGTGTCTATTACAGGAGAGTGGTACTATAATACCACTTAAAACACATTAACTGTCCTTCAGGAGAGGCTGGCACTCACTTCTTTTCCCATGAGTTTAATCTATAGGTTAGACTTATATTTACTCTACTTTTCTTTTCCTCTTTTCATCTAAGAAAACTTGGAATTATCTTCAGCCAGGCAGCATAGGTTCAACAGGAAGGACATAGAGATCCAGCTCAAATTCCTGGTAAGGATTCACATCTAACAACTAAAGAAGGAAACAAACCCATTCAGACTTCCAGGGGAGCAGGCTCATCTGAACTTGCAAGATTTCCACCACTCACATTGTACATGAAAAAGCTGTACTGCACATGCAGCACAAGTCACCAGCCATACAGGCAACCCCCTAGGGAGCCCAATAGGATGCAGAGGGCCTGGCAGGACCTAATCTACAAAGAAAAATGCAGCCTTGTAAAACTGCAGAGAACACACATCTCCAGAGCTAGGCTGGAAAGGAAAACGGTAAAATTAACAATAACAATGCCAGGGTCTGGTAAGAACTCAAGAGCCCTGTGTTTAGAAAGATGCCTCTGGATCTGGATCATGCCATCTGGGATAAGGTATGTAAACTAACACAGGTCCAGACTGAGAGTTTGTCCAGTAAAGCTGTTTGCCTGTTTTAATTTAAATGCTTTATCCAACTGACAATGTAATGTATTGACTAGAAATTCATAATCTCAGACTGTGTGAGCTGCTGAAAGCATGATAGATGAGATAAAGCAGATGCCACTCTGCTGTGCAATTATGCAGTTGTAAGAGCTGGTTTACTACCTAATGTTAAAGCTGTGTCATTCAGCACAAAGTAATAGCTGCTGGTGCCATAGTACTTGTACTTTACAGATGGCCGACCAGTATCTTTCTTTTTCCTTGAAAAGCCAACTTCTGTAGTCTTAGTAAAATCATCAGCTGGAGTTTTCTAACCGAAATAGTATCAGCCCATTTTCCTACCTCTCAGATTCATTAAATTGTTCTACTGGACAGACCAACCACATGAGAATCTATTTTGCCACTAGGGAATTTAAATCACACTGCAGCACAACGAGATGTGCAAACTGCCCCTTCCTTTGCTTTCACATGCAAACAGATGTGCCATTGTGCATGACTCAAATGGCCCACAGCGAGCTCAGAAACCCAGAACATACAATTCAAGAGAAAAAGGAAGTATGTGCACTTCAATGAATTCACAGTGCTAGGTTTGTAAAGCAACCATCCCTTTTTGCCCCCCTAAATCCAATCTCCCATTTAACCCACTTCTACAGAAGCTCCCAAGATCAAATCTCTGGGGTTTAATCTGCTGGGATAAATTTGCTACCAACAGCTGCCTGATTACCTGCAGAAATTTTCCCTTATTCAAAAATGCAACCTCAAACTAAGAGAGGGTTTAAAATCCAGATATTTACAGTATCCCTAACTACTACCTTAAACTGCAACCTTCCCAGCTAAACACAGGCTGTCATAACATGGAGATTTTATAAATGGGGTCCAAATGAGTCTTCAAGGTAGCTAATGAGAACAGTTTCACATGATAAACAAATGGAACAAGGCTTAGGAGGAAGAGACCCTTCTCTAGAAATACAGAATATTACTGCCTCTTCCTGCTGACTCTATGAAGCAAGAGCAGTAAGTGGGCAAAAAAAAAAATCTGAGGATTTAATAATCTGGGTTTTTTGCTGGAAAAAATAAAGGTAAAAAGAGAGAGGAATAAACACAACTTGTGGCTCTGGAATTCACATGGTTCCCAACTGCAAAAACATTTAACAAAGGCTTGAGAATATTCCCAAACCTCCCCCATTTCCCCACCCCTGGATTCAGCATTCCAGAGCTTCAGCAAGATCAACTTTTTTGGTATCCTCCCATCTTTTTTTGTCCTGTCTGCTGTTTCAACCCACAGCCAGCTATATTACTACTCTCCTAACTAGTTTTGTCCTCCTGTATTCCACAAGGACATGGGAAAACTTTATGCTCCCTCATGCATCTCACTTACAACATCCACATAAACAACACCACATTTAAAAAAATTTAAAAAAAGGATACTCATTCACTCAAGTAACACATAAACCCTTTCACTTTGAACTATGCATACACTCAAAACAAGGGGTGGTGGGAGGAGCTGCCTAAGCAAAAGGAGAGGTTCAGACAAGGCTTCCATGACCATTTCACAGCCTTGTGCCTTACTACTGAGCCATTTGAAGGCAGGCCCAAGATAATAAAATTTGAGTGTGTGTACACTTCACAAGTGTCAGGAGATATAATCAGTTTGGCGGGAGAGAAGGCAGAAAAACCTGGAGCAGGGGAGAACACTTTCACACTCTCGAGTTACAATGCAAGCTTGCAAAATGTAGAAGAACATTATTTTCTCTCTAAAAGAAATGGGAGGTAATCAGCAGGTGCCAGGCAACAATTTCCAACTTTCAGAAGAACAACAAAACCAAAACCTGCTCTCCTGGTACAGGTGTTTGGATTTAACACCTAACAACTCCGTAACTCTAACCAATTCTTAAGTCACAAAACCCCCATAACAAAAAAGGGTGAAGACGCAGAACTTACTCTCTTGGTACAATTAATACATATTTTTGGAGTCTCTTCCGAGTGATCAGAATCGGCTACATGTTAAGTAAAATAGCAGACTCTTGGCCTTGCCTCTGGCTAAATAGCACCTAATCATAAACAATCATCTTCGGTACAGAAGAGATAAACAACCTCAACCCTGAAACTGTACAGCAGATTAACATAAGCCAGCAAGTTCAAGAGCAAGGCAGTGGCAAGGACACGGTCCTTGGAAGCCTTGTGAGGCTAAATCTGAGATGTTCTGACAGTAGATTATAGTGCACTTTAGATGGTCTGCAGCTCACTACAAACTATTACAGCACAGCTGTAATTAAAGCACTGTCATTCTTTCCACTATAAACTCTGCTTTTCATGAGTTTATAATTTAGATTGTAAAAATCTGTTCTGAGTAAAAGCTTGGCAAAGCAGAGCCTGTGCATAAGAACATTTTCTTTTTCCAAGGCAGTCAGCTCCTTAAGGTTTTATGAATAACAGAAAAGTTTTCCAGCTAAACCCAAAGTAAGTTAAAGAAAAATAAGCCACATGTCACTTAAATTCCTTTGTAGTTTGAGGAGGGAAGTTTTATCTTGCCAAGTTCAACTCACAGAGAGTCCAATGTCACTTCACAATTCAAAAATGGGAAAACAATATATACAGCCAAAAGCAGAGGCTTAATACAATTTACACAAGCTTAGCTGTAACCTAGACCTGGGCTCAACTGAACTGAAAATATCCCCAGACCTATCAAAGAGAAGGCAGATTGTGTCCCCTCTGCTACACCCAACCATAACCCTGTTTCCCGTGACTCCCCCTCCAAACTGAATTGAACCCTTATTCCAAACTGCTGAACTTTTGAAGTAACTTATTCTCCTCTGTTTTTGGCTCATACCTCCCAGCGACGCTGGTCAGAAGAGCAACTCCACACACACTTGACACTTGATAGTGTTGGACGTGGAAATAGCTGTCTACCCACTAAGTACTTCAAAATTACATACAACAGTAACGCGCAAAAAACTCAAGACTGTATTTTTCATTTCTTTGACAGATAAAACTGGCAATAGACTTTTTATGAAAGAGCTCAAAGGACGTGTCTGGTGAAAAAAAGCATAAGATGAGGAACAGCAAAACGTATGGAACACAAAAGGAAAAGGGAAAGAAGTCTTAATGGACTAGCAGACTTTATTTATTCAGAGTTTTGTGAATCTGCTCACTAAAGCAGAATAGATACTTCCAGTCAGGCTTCTCAAGCCCTGTAAGACTTAACTCCCACGTGAGAAAGCATTCATCATCCATCTTACTCAAATACTCCTTTAAACTGGCTCTCATTAAAAATTCACATTCACAACCAGGTTCTGGTCGAAAAGATTTTCTTTAAGTAGTTAACTGACCAAAGAAATCAAACAATCATGTGCCTAAAATACAACAGTAAAGCCCGCTGCCAACTTCAAGAGCGAAACACACCTGCCTTGAAAATAGAAAACTCTGAAACCCAGCTACCTGTTGAGAAAGTGTCTTTACTTTCTTCCTAGCAAGTAAGGACTATGAATTCAGAAGGATGGGCAGTGAGTCACTGGTTATTGCCTCAATCTTCCATGTACATGTTTGTCACTCAGCCTCTGAGACTACTAAAGCCCAGCTCCCAGTTTACTTTGACTGCACTTTCACCCGTTCCCCTTATGAATCGAGTAGTTTCACACATCTGACCTATCTCAGTTTGCAAGGCACGGGCATGTTTTGTTTTCTGCCATCTCCCAATCTGCCCGAATGAGAATGATAAGCCCATTGCTCATCAATGGGTTTGGCCATGCTTTTGGTTTTGCTCTTGTGCAACACAAACCTGCACAAAGCTGCACTCCTGAACAACAAGGCTATTGAGCTTTCCCAATGCCGGGAGTGGCCTCCTCTTAAACTTTGTCAGCTGCCTATCTCCAGCGATCCGAGTTGACTCATACACTTGAGATGGACCTTGTCGATTTCAGACTCTCAAACCAAAACCCAGCCAAGCTTTCCTGTACCTCATCAGACATCCTGGTAGATAACAACAGATAGTAAACTTCTGTAGAGATAAACAATGGTATCTCCGCAGTGCTGCTTTCATCTATGTTCATTTCTTCACATGATAACGTAACCCTCATTGGAAGATGCTAATTTGATAGCACAAGAGAACTCCAGCTGTACAGAAATCACAGCAGCTTTTTAACTGCCTATGCCATTTCAGTAACATTCCTCCTTTCTGGAACAAAAGGCTCACATGCACAGGAAAGGATTGGCTTCCCATGCTAATTGCAATACAAGAACGTCCCGGGATGGCCACAAAGGGCATAAGCAGGCATTTTCAGAATGTCAACCTTGACAAAAGGCTTTATCATCTCTCCTTAATATGGAGGTGTTTACACCTCAGGCAGAAAAAGGAGGCGAAGGTAGGGTGTGTTTTCACAGTTACTTCTGTCACACAACAGGCAGGCCAACTCATGACTCTTTGAGTGCACCTGAGCTAGCTCTGTACATACAGCTCTTGTACCATGTACCTTAGATGACCAAGTTATGCTTTCCGGCCCAGCACACAAAGGATCCAGCTCTGCTCTCAGTTTCTAGCCAACTGTCTCAAACTTATAGCCCCTGAAAATCACCCCACAAAACCAAAGCAAATAAAACATGCAGTTCCACTTACAGAGTTCTGCATCAAGATCATATTATAACTTTCCCTACAACAACTACAGAGACTTGTTTTTCCCCCATTCATTTTTGTAACAAACAGATGGAACTTGTGTGAACTATTCCCACTGAAGTAAAGATCTGAATATGAGGCCAAAAAAATTTCGTATTTAAGGGCTTAGGTCCAGAGTTATACAGCACAAAAACAGAGATCTGGACATGAAATTCTGCCTTTCCTTGGGGGCATAAATTCATCTCTAAGAGCTGGAGATGAGAATCTTCCTTCGAGGAAAATTACTTGACAACTGGCTGTTACCAGCTTTTTTTTTTCCTAATTGTAATTGATGAGCTTGATACTGGTTGACTTAGAGAGATCAACTATACTGAGTAAACAATCTGGACAAGCACATTTATCTTCAGTGGCACCAGATGCTCTAATGACTTCACTATACGTAAAAAAGATGAAGCAAAGATCTCGGCCGTTTCAAGAGCTGCTACAAGAGAACTCAAATTTATCATAATGAGCAATCTTTGTTTGACAACTGGAATACTCAGAAAATCAAAAAGCTTCACTAACCTTCTACATTCATAGCTTCCCTCAGAAGCTGCAACTTCTTCTGCCTCTCTCTTATCCTGTCAAAGGCACTTGATATTGCTGCAGAAGTCGATGTCTCAGGCACGTGGCGCATTTGGTCCAGTTTTTGTGGTCCGAAGACATCCAGTGCTATGCTCCCATCAGAGTATCTTGCTTCCTTGTTTCTGGCAGCAGTAGAAGTCCGTACTGTAAATGTTTCACACTGATGGCTGTGCCTGTGAGAGCCTCCAGCATGGTCCCTCTCAGCTGCCTTGTCAGTAGCGCAAAGCAAATCTGTGGAAGAAGCCCATATTTTCCGTTTGGGAGGGACATCTGGGTGAAAGTGACCTTTTTTCTCAAGCTCACTGGTTTTACACGTATGAGGACAGAAAACATCTTCCTGACCCGAACTGTAATCTGCAGAAATGCCCTGGAAAAACTCTTCCTCGTTTCGTGTTCCTCTAATGGACAGAAATCCCATAGACTTGCTAAGTCCTTTGTTAAGGGTGGTCTGCTGAGAGAAGTGAGTTCTGTGTCCATCAGGTGCATCAACCGCCAACGTTTTTCCTGGAATAAGGAGACATTTCATACATGTAATTTTCTACCTAATACACAGGAGTCCAACATAAATTAGTTAAAGCATATGATGAACACACGCTTGGGCATTGGTTTTAGCATGCAAAGCACGGAGAAGGCTACTTAAACAGTCAACAAAGTCAACAAAGACAGAATTCCAACTGCTTCATATATGACAATCATTTTATTTCTTTTATTTCTAAAATACTCAAGAAAAAAAAGAAGATCTACTGTAATTCATTATTAACACTAAAAACCCCAAAACTATCACATAATTGCTCAAAGCTGTTTTCTCATTAGTTTCATTTTCAAAATAGCCTGGACTATCACCAAAAATACTAAATAATCAATCTGAAATCAGCCATTCCTCTCACACCCAAATACACCGCCTACAGGTTTTACAAACAAGTCCAGGTTTGTTCAACAGATTTGCAGATGCCCTGCAATAGAGTCAGTAAGAAAAGAATGACTGTGTACTTAGGAATTATAAAAATCCTGGATCTTCCTCTAATGACTAATTTTGGTGACTACAGTCTCTCCAGATAAAGAATACTCTGAATGAAACAAAACCAACAAAGCTTCCAAGGTTAAAATGATTCTATGAGTCTGCACCCTTTGTGTTTCATTAATACGTGGATCCACCAATACTTACGAAGTATCTCTTCTCCCTCGCCCTTCTCATGAAATTACTTCCAGAATAAAAGAAACTGCCAGAGGTGGAACACTATAAATGAAATATGTGGTCTCTGAAGAATATCATATGGTGACCAAGAAGTTTTGACCCAGGTGGAGTCAGCATGGCATGTGATGCCTTCCTTAGAGCTAGCTCCCTCTTTATGGTGATATTCCCATGTACATTCTCTAATGAGCAGCAGCCTTTAAGATTTCATTGCAAAAGCAGTCAGTCATGAGTTCAAAGTAATCACTGTGCTCTATCTACTACTCTTAAAGAATGCTACATAGTCCTGCCTGCATCGATTGAAATTAACTGCCCCACTTGCACAGCAGGCTCCTGATGATCTTTATCTAGAGTGTTATCCTTCCAAGCAGAATTTCACAGAATGCTTTAGGGATGTTTGGAAATGTAGTCACTAATGCTCTAAAAGCTTATGGCTTTTAAAGGTGTAAACACCTTTCAACTGTGATATTCCACTTGAAGAGGGGCTGTGCTTTTAGTTTGTAGTTTTTATTTCTGTGATATTTAGCTAACAGTCAAAAGCAGCAAGATGAAAGCCAAATGCAAGTAGTTCCTTGCTTCCTACCACCATGCAAATACATGATGGTACAATGATAGGGTTTGGATTGTCTAAAAAGTGTCTTGTACGAAATCACACACAGTTCCCACATGCTCTAGCCAAGAAAATAAAAAAAACTTTTGCCAATGAGAATGAACTAATCTTCTAAAAGGATCTGATGCCTTGTTTCATATTGTACAAATATAGCTTTAATACTAAACTAAACATAATTAGCTTTGTGGTCAAGTAAATATTACATTAATACCTTATTCTCAGACTATACATCATCCTAAGGCTGGTGAACTACGTGTAATATTCACACACAAAAAAGCCTTTTAAAAATAGGTGTTGATTGTGAAGCTCCCACTATCCATCTAAAGCAGCGGGATGATATCCATTCTGCAAACACACACTTCATATTCATGTACATGCACCAAGGACAAACGTTCCTAAACAGGATTTTAACTCAGTCATTTGTGAGATAAAAACTAAACACTGCAGTTTGCTTTTTAAGATGGCCAACAGAAACTCAAATCAAAAAGAGCTCTAAGAATCCTCCTCAGTAATGAGAGTTCCAAGATAATTTTAGGCTGGAAAAAACCAAAACATCCTCCTTTACACACTGTTTTCACTTCTTTTTTTAAATATAAAAACAGCCCAAACACTCGCTTCTTTAACACTGAAAGTACTTAGATGCAGGGACCTTACTGAACAAAACAAAGGCAAACAAAGTAGAAAAATGCCCAAGAGAAGCAGACAGCTGCAACTCCAATACAGTACCACAGCTATACATGCAGGATTACTTGGTACAGCATTGGTCATGACTCAGAAGAACATTCCTGGTTCAAAAGATCATTTAGGTCTCTGCACGTTGAAGCGTGATCTTCTTGCAGGATCACATGCAATGAAAAGAGGCACAAGGTACTTTTAGTACCTCTGGGTATCCTCAGCACAGCACCCCAGAGACACAACCCTGTCTTGCTGTGTGCTGGTGAGAACTGCAGTGAAAGAGCCAGTCAGTCAAAAAGAGTGCTGGGGGGAAGGAGCTCCCCACCAAAGCTGTAGTTCCCACGGACTTGGATATACCAGAAGCTATTTCCTGTTTGCACAGAGGCACTGAAGACACAAGCTCCTTTGCCTCAGCACACGAGATGCTCTCTATTCCCCGCGTCAGCCACCGACTGGGGCTCCCCTCACAAGAAAAAGTGAAGGCCACGAACACTGTCTCATGGGCAGTGACTAGGAAAGTACTCATGGCTACAGCTTTGCCACTCAACCAGCCAACTGCATGATGAGACTCCTAGGAGATGAGCTGTCCCATCAGGAAGCAGTGCAAGGAGGCATTCCACTCCACAGGTCTAACTCAGATCCACATTGACTTAAGCAGTCAACATGAGATTTTTACATAGTAGCAAAATTAATCTACAGCTGGCCTTAGTATTCAGGCTTGAGACTGCAAAATTCTCTTGGAGGTCTTTAAACTTTCCTTTATTACTCTCCCCATTCCCACTTCTGCTTCTCATCAGCTTTGCCAATTCTTCCCACCTCTGCAAAACCCATCACTCTCTACATTACGTTATTTCAACAAGCTCTGCCCAAACTGACTGGCCATGAGTGCCAACATGAGCTGTTTAAAAATCATCCTCAGAGAAGGGTAAAGAAGAGATTTTGGGGCAAGGTGTGCAGAGCCTGGGTATCTTGAGAGGGCAAACTGAAATAAAGCAGCAACAGAGAGCTTTCATACCTGTACTTTACCCCAGCCAAAACTACATGCCGCTTTTAGCACCAGAGTGCAGAGGCCAAGGATCAAGGGGAAGACTTCTCAATACAGAAGCAACTCTACTGTAGATACCAGTAGTAAAACTGGATTAGGCAACCAGCAATCACTCCAAGCCAAGATTTCTATTTTTAATAACTTAAATCTGTCCTCATCCCTTCTTACTTTTATGAAGTACTATTACAGACTTTGTAAGTCACACAATCAACTGTTAAGGTATTTTCACTTTTTTAATCTTGGGCTTTCTCCACTACCTCAGCATTACTTGGATCAAGAGTCTTAAATGACTGCAGGAAGTCTCTTTCAGCACAAGGCTCATGTATACAGCCTCCAGAAAACAGTACACCTCCAAAACAGAGCAGACTGGAATAATATGCCCTTCTTTAGCACATGGATTTTCAGTTGAATGGCATACTCAAGTCCAAATTCATAAAGTCAATACGCATTTTATCCTCCAGCTTCTTTCCCCCCAGCTTTTATGACTAAATGTGTGGAAAAAGGAAGGAAAGAACTACCAGAAAAAACCTATATAAAAGGAATGGATAAATATCTAACTAATGACCAAAAAGAACCCGCATAAAGGAATTTGTACGTCTTTGTAATGCCTGGGTAGACTCATGTTACGGCCTTCTTTTAAAAAAAAAAAAGGTTTGTATTTATAATGGAACCTCTGGAGACCTATTCCAAGTATCTTGGCCTGACTAAAGACATTAATTATATCACCTGAGACCACACAGAGCTACTCCAGGCCTCAGTTACCCAGGCGTGTAACAGGGCAGAGAAGCGCCTCCCTGTTTGTCAGTGTGGGTGATAGAACAAGCCATTAGCAATTAAGATGCTGCAACAAGTAAGCAGCTTCAAAAGGAATACTTTCCCCTTCCCCTATTACTTCTGTGTTGCACCTAACTCTCCTCCTTGCTCATCTGAAGAGTGTATGGGTTCTTGATTTCTCGTACCGCCCTCGGGTGTTTATCCTCTACTTGATGTTACATTAGTGCAATTATTTATAATTACTGTAAATAATTCAAATGCAATTACAGTAACTGTATGATTCCAACGTATAATATATAGTGAGGGAATACATACAATAAAAATAGCAATTAATCACCAGGAGCTCAGGATTAAAATCCCTTGTGGTACTAAAATGGAACTCCAGTCTTCCATGCACACCTTCAACTGCCAGATGTTACTAAAGATTACAGATTTTCTAAATAACCATAACATTGCTTCCTTCTCCCCTTGGTGTTTTCAGCTATGAATGCACTTACACCCTCTTTTACACCCGTGTCATTCACAGACCATCTTTCACTCACACTGACAGTAATCTGTTTCATTTTCCTCTGAGAAAGAGCTGTTGTCTAGTTCTAACTAAATCCAGTCTGTCTGCAATTATTTGTGAACCAGCTTGATCAAACAGGCAATTAATCCAATATTATGTAAGCGCAAACGCAGTCAGTACCATCACATACTGTATCTGTTTTTACTGCTTTAACTCAGCTCAATTTTCTTTAAAGTCTTTCTGTCTGCCCCTTCCTTTTGTTTGCACAAAACTGAACACCTTTTTCAACTCTGTTATGGATTTCAACTTGTGGATGTAGGTACATGCACGCATACGGGAGTGGGGGGTGGTTAGGAAGAGAGAGGGGCTGGCGGGAGCAGAGAGAGACCGCCCACATGTGCATGAGAACACACACCATCACTTCCAGATTGGAAGGTCTCAAGAGAGGAAATTATTATACGGGAGTTTAAAAAACACCTCCCACACCATCCTTGTGAGGAAAACAAAGCAACAGAAAAAACCTCTTTCTCCCAAGACAATGAGGTTAGTTTCTAAAATATGAGTGGGTAGCTGATGGAGGAGTTGGGTTTGCAATCCCTTTGGGGCAGGCTAAAAGCCAAACAGAAGACAACAGAGCCAGATGTGGCCTGTGGGTCGACTGCTAGGAAAGGCACCCCCTCTTTTCTTTTGCTTTCTAAATTGTTGAGAAAAATCCAAGTTTCAGACAGAAGTACTCCTAAACAATGCATTCTCTGTGAAGGAAGAACTGAACTGGACACGAGGACTGCTGAAAGCACGATATGCAATGGCCAAGTTATAAATCCTGTACAACAATTTGCATTCTGCTTTGGACTGACAGCTCTTCTATCAAAAAACACCAAGCAGATCCAAAAACCAGGCATCTTGATCACAACAGTGGTAGTGAGCCTTGCCAAGCAGCACTTCATATTTCATAAATGCAGTATTTTACCTCTTCCCTTTCTCAGCACCTCTGCAAGAAAAGACAACCATTGCTCTTTCCCACTCAGCTGTATGGGCCAATTTTTTTTGGTATGTTTCTCAACCAAGCAGGCGAAAGTTCCACGTAGCTACTCCCTTCCTGGATTTCTGCATATCCCAGGAGCAGCTCGGTGATACACAGCTGCTTTTCTGCACAAAGACAGCATTTGGCATCTCTGGATTGGTTTCCTCACTGATTTTTGTGTCCGGTCTTGTTTAATCTTCAGAGTTCTGAGTTTGTCCTCAGCACCGCTGTGGCAGCATTTCCAGTAGTGCCAGCCTGAAAGCTCCCCACACCTGGAGAAACTATACCCAAATTTAAAAGATCTCTACCAATAACAACCACCAGTACTGCTAGATGCAAACAGAAATGTTACTGGAAGAAAACAGTCATGGTTTTTGGAGTGAAAAAGAATAAAATCCTTTTTTTTTTTTCTTTCAACAAGAAATCTTCATCTGGCTTTCATTTGGTTTTACTGAACTCTGGAAGTTATTCTCCACCTACTCAGTTCTTTTTTTCTGGAACTGAGGAGCCAGGGGAAATTAAAAATATAATAATTTTTAAAAGTATATTTATAGATTTACAGATGAGAGATTTTCAAGTCAATGGAAATAAGTTTGTGCTGCAGTTTTTGACAATTTAAGTCTGTGTGTTTGGATTTATCAAGATAATGTTTAAGCTACTTCAGTTCACACATGGAAATCATCACTATAAACCACTTCTTTATAGACTAAAAGTTGTGTTTTCACCCAGATCAGGAACTAAAACAGTCCACAGTCAACTTCCCCCGATCAAAAGCAAAAAGGGTACATTTTCATTTATTTGAGAGGTTTTTGTTGATATTATGGAGAGTGATAATTAAACACTAGAATATCTTGTTAAAATTAAAAGCAGTTTCACTTAGCGTTAGCATTTTTCATTCAGTTTCCAACACCTATCATTTTTGTTACACCTCATAGTGCATACAGTCTAATTAAACAGGGAGTTGATCACCATCCACAGTTTTGATCAGTATTTCCAAGTATTTCCTATTGTGTACAGTTAAGGTGATTCTAAATAATCTTTTAAATTCATTTCAAGCCTTCATTCATGTGGCACATGTTTTTGGCAGAAACAAAGGTCAGCATACAACTGTAACATTATAATATACAAGTTGGACTTGTGACAGTCTACTACATCGTAAAAGTCAAGTTAAGATTAGGGATCCTCGTGGTAGGAAAGCCAAGACACCTGCTGGCTGCATCTCTTTAGAAGATGAAACATCTCTGGCAAAGGTCTGTCCTCGGTGTTCACGGATCATCAACATAAATTGGAACTTTGCAAATAAACACACAAGGGGCAGGATTTCAGGTATCAGATGGCTGGGAAGCAGGTTTCCAAGCAAGTACAAGCTAGGGAAGTTTGAACTGAGCACTAAATAGCCTACACATCCTTTTCAAGGATAGTTTGTGGCAAGGAGTAACACAGTGAATCGATTCTTGCTTTATATTTGGAATGGTTTGACAGTTACCTAATCTTTTGTCACACCAAAAGAACTTTATGATGCCAATTAAGTAACTTTCACATATAATTCTTGATGTAAAAACTCTTTTAAGGTCTGAAGTGTTTTAAGTACAAAACTTAAGTAACTCATTGGTTCAGATGACTCATGGCAGGTCTTACTGCTTTTATTTCTGCTGGCTAAGTCAGTTCCTAAACACTGTGTTCCGAGTATTACTTGACTAAAAGCAAACATTCTGTAATATTAATTTACAATAAATTATTTCTGCAGCCAGCCCTGCTGTAAAACTCATTCACCAAATACAGCCACAGAAAGTGAGTCATGAAAGAGACAAAAATCAGTTTAACTGGGGAGAATATTAACACCAAGCTGTTTATTAATTTAGTAATTATCTTCAAGACATAAAGATGGAATTTAATAGCTGAAAATATCAAACTTGGTTAAATAAGGAGAGGAAAATATTTGATTTAAACATGTGAGATGGAAAAATTTCAAAACATTTGTCCTAAACCAACAACAAAGCCCTGGCAACTGTAATTGTGGATTAACATGATATGGAAAACTGATCCTAACAATAATGAAAATCAAATAAAGGAAAAATCATAGCATTTTTCAAAGACTGCAAATATCTAAGGTATTAGTTGGCTGCTCTCCAATTAGAAGCACATCTCTTTTATTCATGAACTTAGCACGATTTATCAGCTAGCTTAATGCTCCAAGTAACTTTGCAATACTCTGAAGTTCACAATAAATACCATACCCCTTTGCTACTTTTTTCTCCATATGACAGCTATTCTATTCATTATGAATTATAAGATTTTCACAACAACTCAACAGAACTTCACCCCAGTGAGTATCAGACAAGTCTTCTGTCCTTTCCAGCAAAGACTCCTGCTCACTGTATTTACTTTACTTATAATACACTGGGAAAGTGAAGTTCTACACATCCTTACGTGCACCCATCTCACCCTCTCCAATCACTCCAGTGCTAAACTTGACCCAAAATGTGTTCTCAGAGGCAGTTAAACCCAAGAAAAGGGTAAAAGATGACTCATAGAACTTCTAAATCATTAGAAAGACGCACTCAAAATCATAATCCTGTCTAGTAGCTTCCTGACCTTCTAAATGTTTGCCTATTTGCAACTGGACTAAGAGGCATTTATTTCAGCTACACACAGCAGCAGAATAGCACAGTGACAAATGAGGGAAAAAGGACTTTGTGGCTTTTTTTTACCATAACATTTTTCTTAAACCTTCATCTGGCCTTGTACTTGTGGCTCCTCAATGTATGAGATTATCAACGAATATAATCAGCCCTGCCTTCTATAGCTCACTTTCCCAGAAATTTAAAGCTCTGCCCCCAGGGCAGCTGATCTGTGCTGTTACTGACAGAATTCGCACCAGTAAACCAACACACCGCTGTAGAAAAAGAAATAACAAGCATTGAATTGCCCTGAGTCAAACACAAGCTGTCTCCCATTAATATCAGACACCCATTTCACTGGGTCCTCACTAATTTCCAAATACACGACTCAGTGTACTTGACATCAGTGTACAAACAGAACTGAAAACAGCTAGAACTGGTTTG
The DNA here is from genome assembly GCA_013397975.1 of Machaerirhynchus nigripectus. Classification (NCBI taxonomy): domain Eukaryota; kingdom Metazoa; phylum Chordata; class Aves; order Passeriformes; family Dicruridae; genus Machaerirhynchus; species Machaerirhynchus nigripectus. The sequence goes on from VZRQ01003729.1 coordinate 784,033, forward strand.
GTTATTTGAGGGGTTCTGTTTTGTATTTTACAATTCCCTGAGGTCTCAGCAAAGTGGAGATAAAGCAATGTATCCAAGATCAAAATAAAGAGAAGATGGTGCTATTAAGTCACACTAGGAAAAGTGACTGATAACAGAAGTAGAATTGGGAAAGGTTTTGGAGAAGCTAAGAGGGTTGTAAAGCTTCTAGGGAAAAGGAGAAAAACGAGTTCCACAGGTAAATAATGTGATACAGAGAAACTGGAAACAGTTGAGTGGAAGCAGGTCAGGCAAAACATAGAACATAAAGGAATGTGTGATTTCAATTTATCTTTTTTTATGAAAATTCTCAAATACCAGAAAATACAAAAAATATTTTCTATTTCTAGGGATAGGGGGAAGACAGAGCGTAATACTGAAACATCATAAACCCCACAAGGTAACTGAAAAGTCTTCTTGCTCATTGACAGTTTAGCTTGAAAAGAATATAGAAAAATCAAGTATTCAAGAGCATCTCATTAGTAACGTGTACCTTTCAGACCAGGCTTGGAATGATGCAGACATTAAAATGTTTGCACTGGAAGAGTGATGCACAAAGACTTATTCCCTGGGGTGCCACACATTGTCTGTAACACTCAACACATACAAGCACTTTCAATGAGCTTCACAGAAACAGGTGTTAAGGGACGAGGACTATTCAGCCAACTTTATAGTCTGGGGGTTATCAGGTTCTCTCATTTCACAAATATTATTTGAGTAAAGATTGTGTTAAATTAGAACTTTTCAGATAATATGAAGTTCCCTAAAAAGAGAAACCCTTCAGAAGGTCATTTTGACCAAGGTTGCTTAAAACTCTCTGCTGAACTTACTGGTTGATAGCAGCTGAGCCAAGTGGACTCAGTCTCCAAGAATAAGAGGAAAAAACATTCTAGCCACAACATTTTTTTCAAGTTAGAGAATACAGTAAAAAACCAGCAACTGGATCATCTAGCCTACTTCCTTTGAGTTAAAGACAGAGTCCTCAGAGAAAGTTTCAGACATTACATGTTATTCGCCCTAGTGCTGACCCAGAAAGCCATGAAGATATTGGCTGGAGCTACTACAGCAATCTCCAAAATTTAGTAGAACCTAAAACAAAAGCTTTTTTGTTAAGATATAATGAAGACACTGGGGACAGGCATTACTTCAGGAGAAAGAAAAATCTGCTAAAAAGCTTAAATGAACTTGTGGGTAGGTAAACAAATGGACAAAGAAACAAAACTCCTCAAACCACAAACATTTTAAAGAGGTTAAAGATTTTCTAAGAAGACAAGTAACAAAACAGGAAAAGACTGGTCAGTTGTATTAGAGAACATGAAGACTAGAAACAACAAAGAAAAGAATAATCAGAATTTGCTAATGCAATGAGAACAGACTTTAAAGACAACCCTGCTATGTCTTCAAAACTTTACAAATACTTTGATCACTACCAAAACACAGTTAATTATGATTATGGAATAAAAAGCAGAATAGATGATGGAAGGAGGGTATAGAAATGAAAAGCTTGATGTAGTAAGGCATTGTGCTTAAATAAAGTTCTTGAAAAAATATGGAATAGGGTAGTACTGGCAAAAGAACAAATCTGTGTAAAGAAACTTTTTATTGGACAACACAGGAGACTGGGAATCATAGGGTTAAAGAATAAACAAATCAACAACCAGAACAATAAGGTTCTGGTTCAAACCTTAAAATTGCTGGGAACCAGGGAAAGAATTTGTTTTAAGAATGCGCTTAAGAAATTCAGAAAAGGCAGACATTACATGGTTTGCAAGTCCAGTCAAATAGACTGATCCAGTCCCAAACCCTAAAAGATCTATTTCTAAAAGATCTCCCTATTGCTACAGAAATATTCTGGAAAAGAAGAAAACGTAAAAAAAAAAAAAAAAAAACAAAACAACCCCAAACAAAACCCAAAACAAAAACAAAAAACCAAAACAAAAAAACCCAAACAAACAAACAAACAAACAAAAACCAACAAAAAACCAACCCACAAAAAAACCCCCACCAAACGAAAAACCACAGTAAGAAAACAAAAACCCTTGAGAAAGTAGTCAGAACAGTGAATTTGTGCCAGAAAATGAAGAAACAGCTTGTACCAGAAACGGTTCCTAAACACATAGTGGCGTACTGGAAAGGCTGACAACCACTGCCCTAAGTGTTTTATATCAAACAGTAGTCTAATCTAGCTTCATCTTAAAAAAAAAAAACCCAACCAAAAAACAACAAAGGAAGACCACCAATCCCTTGCCAGACTTGTACCTAACTTTTGCAGCTCATATTGTCACTGACAACTCTATGGGTTATTTCAGTCCCTGCAATTCACTGCACTGTTGCTTGACACAGAACTAAAAAACAGAAGAGCAATTCGAGCACATCAGCAACATATCTTTGTAGCAGTGACTTACACTGGTCCAAGCTGATGCCTTACAAAATGCTCCTGCTCAGCTCCACAATTCTTCCAGAAAAATTAGAGACCAGCCTTCTGGAAGAATACATCCTCTTGTCTGAAAAGCCTAGCACAGAGCTGATGTGGCTGATGCTGCCAATGACCTTAAACAACACCATCTATGACCTTAAACAACAACAAATCATGGCGAACACCAGCATTCAACCTACATCACTTTATCCTTTTTCCTCCACAGTGGCAACAGCAAGCGTCTGTCTCCTCCCTGGTCTCCCAGTTTCCTCTTTCCTTACTTCCCTGAAGTAAAGTACAACCCTACCTGGCCTCCGTATCTACCTCACACTGCCAAAGCATAGCAGAACTGTGATGGAACATATATGACTTCTCTTCAGAAAAAAAAAAGGCAGCAAAAAAAGCTTTGTGTGCAGGGAAAAGAGTCCAGGGCTGCCCTGGAAGCAGGGAGAGTTGTTTTGTGCAATTAGAGCTAAGATGAGAGAGCAGAGGTCCACAGGAAAGAGGGAACAAGGAAAAGCTGCTTCCTGTTTCTCTGGGTGACCGACCTTCAGCATCTCCTTTCTCCAGAAACAAAAAAATTTGGCCAAGAACCTTTAAAACCTGTTCCTACCATAAGGACTGAACTGAAAAAAGACAAATATTTTCTTGAAACCACTATTCTCCTGTTACCATCACCAACATTAAGCTAGACACTGAACCATCAGAGAATTCTGTGAATGTAAGCAAGTCCTCCTCTATTTGATTTCTTTGCTTGCAAAATCTGCCCAAACTTGATCTTCCACAGGGCTGCAATGAAGCACTTACCTGTGGGAAGCCCTTTTCCCCTCAGCCTCTCCCGAATAGCCTGGCTCCTGTCTGGCTGCAATTTTCTATCTCCATTGCAAGACAGCTGATCCATCTGCAAAAAAAGGGCAGTAACATAAAGTCAAAATATTGGAAGAGCGCATATTAGTATGAAACAAATACTGTTTTTATGTAAATGTACGGTATTAGTCAGTGTCAAACAGTTAGGTGCAGCATGGGCATTCAAACTTTTTAATAAAAAACCAATCCATCAGTGAGAATATTCCCTAAAATTATCCATATTTGAATAGTCTGTGCATTATTTTACTACACATTTGGTCTACCTTTTTTCCACTAAGAATGAATTAAGTTCACAAGCATGTAGCTTAAACACATTCCACCCCCACAGCAAACTGAACGGACAGCAACTCTCAAAAACCATCTTCCATGGTTACATCATGACTAGAACTTGCCCAGTTATACAGATGAGTTTTCTGTATAACAGGAAGAACTGTTTTGTACCCTCACACAACTTACTGCACATGTCAAATCACATGCATGCATTTGTGAGGAGCCTCTTTAGCCCCCCAGGCACATTCCTTTCATGTGTCAGGCTTAACTACTCCCACTAACTTTTCACTTAACCTTTTTTTTTTAAATCACTACTTCCCTAGGAAAAACTTTCACATGTACAGTCATTCAAAGACGAGTTTATTTGCTACAACGAAACATTTTTAGTGAGATCTTTTGATATAGTGGGAGCATAGCCTGGACAGCAGCTTAGCTGGGAAGAGGGAAGGAGAAATCAAGCAGACTTCACAGTTAGGATACAACTCAGTCAGCACTGAACAGACTGAATCAGCCTTGGGCTATACTGCCCTTTACAAAGCATATTAACATGGCAAATGAAAACATTCAAATGGGACCTCCTCTCAGCTGTGCTTCAGACACCACCAAATGACCAGTTACAGGGATAAGACCCCTCGAGCCTTTGATAAAGCCCATCAAGATTAGAGGCATGCTAACCTTGGAATAGTAAGTGGTACTCTGCCCGTGAAAAAACAAAATTTACACACTTTTCTTGCTAACTTAAAAAATTCCAGCACACATACAGAGCACTGAACATTAAAAACAGCAGGGCTGGCTGGCTAAGGTGCACAAAAACCCAGCAGCACAGCTATGCTGTTATTGTTCTGTCAAATCTTGGTTCTATTCAGCTGGGTTTTTTCTTGTCTTCTTGCAAAGCCAATGCAGTGACACAATGTGACGGTTTGAACCTGAGTTGATGGACAGTTGTTTGGACCAATAATTAAAAAGGTTACTGGCAGAGGAAATGAGCAAAGCTTCAGCAGTGGCTAACTCCTAGTCTCGCTCCTTCATTAACAACGTGGACAGGAGATGGGAGCACACTTGCTGGATTCAGCTCTCCACTGGATTTCAGTACAAGCACTTAGGAGCACTGTTACTGTCTTTGGCAGGCTGGTCCAGATGAGTCTGCCACACTAAGCCCAGCCTCTCTGACAGCCTGCTGACAAGAACAAGAGGAGGGAAAGCAGAAAACTTGATAAACTGAAATGGCCACCAACAACTTGGAGAATAATGACTCACTTTCCAGAGTGGCTGTTTCTGTAGCTTGTGGCCCGATTTAAAATTGGATCTTTATTTTAACACTGATGAAGGCCCTGTAGCCCTTTATTCCACTGAACAACAGACCAGTTCCACTCAGCAACTACACAAGACTTCAGACAGCACAGTGAGGAGCACTGGACTGACAGACATGCCTCACAGACTAGACAATGCTTTGTGGAGCTCAGGCTCAGCACTATTTCTGGAGGCCTGGCACAATCAGCTGCTGTCAAACATTAGACAGATGCAGGGACCTCTTGCTTTCTGCAAGCATTTCCAAAACAGATACACGAAGAAACTATCTAACAATTAGATCATAACTTTTTTCTTTTTTTAAAAGGAAGTATCAGCAAATTAAACATTTTTCATGCAATTTTCAGTGCTGTCTCTCTAGACACCAATTTTTACATGGACCTGCTGGAGGCAGTCCAGAGGAGGGACACCAAGTTGATTAGAGGGGTGGAGCACCTCTCCTATGAGGAAAGGCTGGGAGAATTGGTGTTGTTCAGGCTGGAGAAGAAAAGGCTTAGGGGTGACCTAACTGTGACCTTCCAGCACCTGAAGGGAGCCTACAAGAAAGACGGAAAGAAACTATTTATAAGGGCATGTAGTGACAGGACAAAGGAAAATGGCTTCAAACTGAGAGTAGATTTAGATTAGCTCTTAGGAAGAAGTTCTTTACTGTGAGGGTGGTGAGGCATTGCCACAGGTTCCCCAGAGAAGTTATGGATTCCCCATCCCTGGAAGTGTTCAAGGCCAGGCTGGATGGAGCTCCGAGCAATCTGGTGTTGCGAAAGCTATCCCTGCCCATGGCAGGGAGGATGGATCTAGCTTTAAGGTCCCTTTTAACCCAAACCATTCTATGATTCTATGACAATTTATGGTCTTCCTTTATTTACTTAAAATTATTTAACTACTCTGTAGTTATGCTGTAATGGTTTAGGAGAAGAGAGAAGTTGCCCATCAGGAATAGTAACTTTGCAAGATGAGTTCATGTCATTTCTTTCACTTCTGAAAACAGTTTGGTCATTATTAGACAATAAAATCCTCCACAGTTCTCATATTCAAGAGCTGAGCAGAAGTGCAAGAGAATTGGCACATTGCCTTAACAGTCCTTCTTTCTGTTAATATGCAGCTCTCCAAAAGTCAAGCATAACTTCAAGATAAAGTAAACTCACAGCTCTCATTTCTGAAGCATTTCAAGTAGCAACAAGTCTTAAGGCTTGCCCTACAGTTCATCACCTTGTTCTCCTGTCTCTCCCTACTTTTTTTTCAATGAACACAGTTCATGAAATGACCTCCTCAGAAACACGTGAATGCATGTTCCAGGAGGAACTGTCAAGTGCACAGACTGCTACATGGGGAGAGAAGCTGTTTTCTCCTTTCAACACTCACCCTTGTCAAAATTGCAACATATCAAAACAAGAGGAAGAATGACTGCAGAGTGGCTGTGAATTAGCACTTTTGCTCTCTCCCTGCTCACCTCTATTATTTCCCCAAACGCTGACACAGACTTACCCCAGACAGGCTTCCCAGAACCAGTCTGACCAACTGCTTCACATAGGAAAAAGAAGGGGCACAGTTGCTGTTCCTTATGTGGGCGCTGCAGGCATCCAGAACAGTCCGTACAGACACACGGGCATAAATGACATCCTCACACATGCCCAGGAGTATGCTGTTGAGATGGTCTCCAAGCTTGATAGGCTAGTGACAAACAAGGAGAGACAGGAGAATCAGTTTTAACAGTGACTTGGGGAACACTCAGAAACAAAAGACATTCAACAACACACTGTAACTATTCATGAGACTTACTGCCTTCATTATCTGAGTATCGATTTCAAAGTCACCATCTAGGTGGTGAAAAAATAGTGGCTGCAGAACAGGAGATAGGCATTCAGCCTCTGGATTCAACTCTTACTCTACAATGATCTGGCCTAAACAAGCTGCCTGATTTGTAAGGTCAGGACACCAGTGCTTTCCTTTCTCAAATGCTTGATGAAGAAGTAAAAATACAGTGAAAGGGAGAAGGTTCAGAGGAAGTTTCATTCCTTGATTTTGAACACTCTGGCAGTCACAAGTATAAAACTAGATCCTCATTACAATAATTTTGTACAACTCTCTGCTCATTTTCTACAGTTCCTCACCTCACCAATATTTTGCAGCAGGTGTGTTAGCATTTCCAAATTCCAGTGACATCACCAAACAATATGAACAAAAAAGTAAGCATTAAAACAACCAAGCCACTGGTTAACGAAGCAGAGCTTCATAACTGCAGGACAACATCCATACAGTCTAAAAAAAAAAAAATCTAGATGTCTTGCTGCTCTCCCCATTCAGTGAATGCAGCACACTGTATGAGGAATATCCCTCCCCAGGGTATGCAGCAGTCGCTGATAACACTTGTTCTCAGATGCCGCAGGCACTTGGGACCTGAGCTTTCTGATCTGCAGCTCTCCCAAAGTGGGTGGTTACCCACAAACACTGTCAAGCTTTTTGCATCACTGAGTGCTTCAAACAATTGCAATCTTTCAATCTTCCCCATGTGAGCACTCTTAAGGTGAGCCATAAAAAGGCACTCTGGACCACCCTGATGTAATTAACGTAGGCTTTTCCCATCTATCTGTTTATCACTTCTAACTAATCATAAAAATCACCTATGTGAATAAGATATGAATCTCATGTTCAGCCACACTCCCAGCAGAGAAGCAGCTCATTAACGAACACAGGCAGACAAATATAGAAAACGTATTAAAAAAAAAGGGAAAATCTGCACATGCAATTAACACTCAAAAGTAATGCCACACACAAGACTGTATTTTTGCCTACACTAACTCTACAGGACAGAGGATCCACCTGACAACATCTCAAAGGCAAATTCCTTCCAGGAATCCCCCCCCACCCCCATCTTTGGGAAAATACTCTTTTATTAACAGGTAGATGCCTTCCCACTGCATTATTGAGAAACTGTTGCTACACTCTCAACACCAAAGCAAGAAACAAAGGAAACCGAGACTAAAATTCATGCCTATTTTCCTCTCAACACCTACCTCTACCTACTTTAAGTCACTCTCCTACTACTGCTAAATACTGCTCCTTTCATCTCCTACAAGACAGGAAAGCAAAGAAAGAGAAAAGCCCTAGTATCTAGGAAAACACTAAGGCTTTTGGGACAGGCACAGTAGGCATTATGAACAGGTACCCCATAACAGTCTGAGCTTTGAAGTTTTTTTACCTCACTTAGCTGCATTCAGGCAGCTACTTCCAAGTAAGTACAACTGAGATCCCAACTACCACTCTGTTAAAGAAAATAACAGGAACTGAACGCCTAAAATGCTGAAGTCTTTCAGAATTTCCTTCCTTAGTCTTATACATAACATCAACTAGTAGGAACAAACCCAAATATGAACCACAAATTGCTTCTCCCACAGCTGCAAGTCCATCATTAAATGCTTTTTCAGAAGCATTTCATCTTATTTTCACTCTTTTAGATATTTACTTCTAAAAGTTTAATTGGGGGCAGGGAAGGAGCACTCAGGAATAGATAATGAATCACATTTATCTTCAGTCAGTTTTGGCAAGACAGTCTAAGAGTTCTGCTGGGTGTGTAAAATAACCACATTGAGCAATAACACTCAGCTCTAAGAAGTCTGCAACTGTGTCTGCATTGACTGACAAGTCCATAGCATGAGTCTACTCCCTGTTCCAAACAATTCATACCCTTTATTGGCCATTGTGAAAGGTAAGTGTCTATATGTGCCAAATCCAGACTCACAGAAGCTCTGGCAGCATAGAGAACAAGTTGCTTTATTATGTGTAAAATAACCATGTTACTTCAATATTTGTTTTTATATAAGTCTAAACCAAAACAAATTATTTTCTCCTTTGTCAGCAGTTTAAACTGCTGCCTTTCAGCCTGTGGCATTACAGCATAGACTAGCCCAGATATATATTCATGGAAACTAACAGAAATGTACTGTCAGCACCTTCTCCCTGCAAGACAGCAGCACACTTCACAAGAAAAAGCTCCAAGTATGGGAAAGAAAACTTCTGTACTGTGCAGTGACTGCGCATCAGAACAGACTGCCCGGAGAAGCTGTGGAGTCTCCCTCACTGAACCGTCTGGACACAACCCTGTGCCATGTGCTCTGGGATGACCCTGCTTGAGCAGGGAGGTTGGACCATATGACCCACTGTGGTCCCCTCCAACCTGACCCATTCTGTAAAATTCTGGGAAAGACTTCTTGCTCCTAAGTGTCTCCGTATGACACCCTGCCATGCAAACTCAAATGCAGAGTCAGTCCAACGATATCAAGTCTGAAGTTGCAATATTAAACAAAACCAAATCTAAACTTACCTGGCTTTGAGGAACTTCGTGGTCAGCTCCCCAAAAGAGTGCCATACCAAGAGAATAAATATGGACCTGCCATAAGACACAAGATGTTTGTCAACCCATTGAACAAGACCGGAAATGCAAAGCAGACTTCTAAAGGAGAGCAACCAGCTTAACATCATTTTGCTTATAAACACATTTCTGGTAGTTAAGCTCAGTTGTCTTTCAAATCCTACTTCTTCTTTACATGAGGTTCAGAGAAGCAAATCCTACTGCTACAAAACACAGTGCATCTCACCAGTGCCCCCATCTTCTCTGTTCAATTTTAAGCTTTCATCTCACACTGAAGCCAGAAACTCATGTAATCCATATGATGAGGCTGTTGAGGGGGCAAAGACTGCACGGCTGTGTCCAAGGATCCTTAAAGCTTTAGTCTGCAGGCAAGGCAGATCTTAGCACAACTAAAGCAGGGGGCTATCACCATGAGATCACGAAGGCTGGCATCGAAGCAAAAAGGAATGAACAAAAAGAATATAAACAGATAAAGCAGTACCTTAATCTATAACTGATATTTTAAGGTGAAAATACATTAACCATTACATGTATAATTAATGATTAATGTATCTTCAACATAATACGCCCATCAGTACAGGGAATTAGACCTTTAAATACTGCAGAACTAAGAGCACAAGCACATGCTGGCCCTGTAGGTGACTGTCAGAATAAAACAGGTAAGTGTAGGAAGCAAGCACAGTTTTTCTGGACTGTGTAAGTAATATACACTAGTGATGGCTCTTTACACCATGTTATTAGTAATATTTATGTTACTTAAAGCAACACATTCATTGAATAATTCTGAAGGCAATGAGCAACAATTGCAAGGAACTGATAAAATAAAAGTTCACTTAAGTCAGCCTCTTCACCAACTGAAAGCAAAACATCTTACTTAAGTTCTAGATATATAAATTGAATAAAATCTGAACAGATTAGGACAGTAGTCAAAAAAATGCATCAGGGGTTCTCGGTTAATACCACATCCCCATTCAATCAGAAACATTCTCTTTCAAGTACTGAGAAAATTGCTTTGTACTACCTTGGTTTATTGGTTTATGACCTATTACCCTTTCAACCCTTTGAAATGCTATGAAGTCTTTCTTACATATCAAAATATACCACAGCTACACAGAAAAAGGTGAATATGCTTTCAGGGCAGTAGCGAATGCAAAAAAAAAAAAAACCTTTTCAGAAAAAACAGCCAACAGAACACAAAGGACACAAAAACAATCAAGAAAAAAAAAAAAACCCAAACAAAACCAGAAGCTTGCCAACTCTTTCAGTCCCCCAATAATGCAAGAACAGCAATTAAAAATACAGTTATAAAATTAGTTACTTGTAATTAGAGACATTGTCATTGTCCTAAGTCTGTCAGTGTTCAAGAAAAATTTGGACAACAGTCAGATACGCTATTTCATTTTTGGGTTGCCCTCTTTGGATTCTGGAGTTGGACTTGACGATTCCTTGTGGGTCCCTTTCAACTCAGGGTATTCCATCATTCTATGATTCTGAGCTTCAAAATAACAGTAGATATTTCCAAAAATGAGATATGCAATCAGACCTCTAAACTAAAACATGCTACTATACTAATCTATCTGAAAACAGCTTTCAAAATAAAAGCATTTATTCAAAAATTCTAATTAATTTTGTACTATGATACTTAAAATGTGTTCCACAATATATAAATCAACATTAAATTAATTTCCCAAATCAATCTCCATTCTAATTTTGAATGGTTTGGTTACTCTATTTCCAATAAGCTTGCAGTTACCTCAGACAATTTGGGATTCAAACTGACAGTGTGTCTTGGAATCAAAGGGCTACTCATTTATTCACTGTAATTTTTTTTTAGTATTTCTCCTTGAGTACACTGTTAATTTGTATTAGCAAGTACAATCAGAACTGAAAAGACAAATACAGCGCTGTCACGGTCTGATACAAGGCCTTAAAAAACAAGGTAGTTTTCTGCCTTCAGCAGCTTTTAGTAGAACAATCAAAAAGGAAAACACCAATGATTTCCAGTAAATTAATTCAGTGAACTACAGCCAGTTGTGACAGAAGGGAAAAAAAAAGTTTAAACGTGTTAGAAGTTACCACAGTCAGCAAAGCAAGAGCTGATTGTGTGATCTAAGAAACATGAAGTCAACATATTCCTCACAAATAACCAGTGTGTACCACCTGATACACAGTTCAGTATGAATGCAAAAGGATTCAAAATCCCGAAAAAGAGGATAAACATATAAGCTATTTATCAGCCCTACTAACTTCAACTAATAAAGTCATAAAAAGGACACCAGTTGTTGTACAAAGGTATGTTTCAGGGAGCTTTCTTCTTCCACACAAACAAGTAAAGTGGATCACCTTCCATCCAGCCAGCAAGATTATGCTGACACCAGGGAAGAAATTCACACAGCCCTAATCAGAGAGCATTAATCAGCACTGCACATGCACAGAGTGCCAGCATTTGGTCATTGCCTATTGATATGCTCTGTGTTGGCGTTTACAGGCCACAGAGGTCCCTCTGAGTGTTTCCTTCCTAAAGATTAAGAAACATCACAGCATGGCTTTTCATAGTAACACTCCTCCATTCATTTCAAAATGAAAAAAAGTAGCATATTGAATACTGGCACAGAACAAAGAATGCAATCAGCTCTGACAAAGGTCACAAACTTGTCACTTCAAAACTATTTTTTCTGCCATTTTTAAAGGCCTGTTTTGTACGTTAACTTCAGAGTTGGCACTAGAGGCAACATTATTGTCTTCAGAAGTGTTGTCCCTCTTGAAAGAAAATAAACAATTCCAACAGTATGACTACAGAACTTGGCAGCTGCATCCTACATAACGGAACCTGAGTCTACATTGATGTGTTATTTTTACTTCTCTATTAAAACCTTCAGCCTAGGTTTCTAATTGTTTATAGTTTTGACATAGACAAAACTGTAAACATATTTTATCGTACCATTAATTTTGACAATATGCAGGGCAAGAAGGATGTCTAAAAGGACTTGGGAGTAACTGAGGATTTTCAGTAGGCATTTGGTGACAGAGCACTAAAGAAAACTGACTATACACAAAAAGCTGGAAACACATAATATTCAACACAGAAATACATGTTTTAATAGTCCTTGTGCACACAACAGCAACTGATGCCAATACCACTTTCCGCTGGAGTAAGAGCTGTTCTTCCTGGAGGAACACTGCCAAATGTCATAATTGTTCCCAGATTACAACACTGGCTGTGGCTAGCTTCCCTCTAAAGGTTATTGATCCAGGGAAGCCAAGGAGATGGAAATAGCTCAGCTTCCTTTTCACTCCCACCACTAAATATCTTTGACTAAGCCAAGAGAATGGTTTTCTGGGGAAAATGTCACCATTTGCAACAAATTCTTGTTAAGAATACTGCTGAGAAGATACTAATTTTGACTGTACCTGTCAGTGTCCTGGAGGAGATCACATATACAAACCTTACCTGTCTGAACATTTACCCTTGTGAAAGAGTTAAAAAGGAAGGTGGAAATTCTGTGCAGCCCTTGCCCAAGTATGTATGTGGCCAGGGGCTGTAGAAACTCTTCCTCACAACTGCATGCAACTATAATTCCACTTTTACCAGGAAAAACAAAGTAGGAGGATCCCTCTCCTCCCCACAAAAGAAATTACATAAAGCACAAACCATGGGGAGACCAAAAGGACAGTTTAAAGCTATTTTGTGAAGGGATCAGCAGCAAAACACCAGAGCTGTCCGCCAAGGAAGAGGCACTGTACCTTTTCAACATCTGACAGGGATGACAGCGAATGGTTCTGCAGAACCTCTGGTGCTGTGAACGCTCGCAGGTCTTGTTGGGACACATTTTCATCAGTAAATGACACACTGCCAGATGGAAGCAACAGGAGAGACCATGGAGAAATGATGAATCCCAGAGCCGTAGGATCAGCTGTAATTGAAAAGGGGAAAAGAAACAAAAACCACCCTGAAAATGAAGCAATGTTGTTTGATGTCCTTGCTTGATACTATTTTATTATCAGCCTACATGCTATTAGTGGAATAGATTCACGCTTCCTTTTTCACCTGTGGTGTTTCATAACCACAACAACCACCTCAATTTTAATCACACTGAGGAGTAACACCTATCTTTTATGACTGTTCTTTGCTATTATTTCTACCAGCAAGGTCAGGAAGAGCCTGCTAAAATACCCACAATCTCTCCTGTCCTAAAGTTATTTCATTTACATTACAGTTGACATATAAAATGTTCCCTTTCTGTAATGAACATGTAAATAAGGCTAATTCCTAATATAGGAAAGGAGCTTGCTCCTATACCAACATATAGCACTGCTGCAGCAGCAATGTTTTGAAGACAGCAGACAAAGTTAGTGGAGAAGGGAAATACTCATTAGAGTGTCTATTAGGAGGGACAAAACAGAAGAGTTTTGGGGCACAGAAATCCTTTTTAGTCTAAAGCAAAAAAATATTACAAATACCTGAAAATATCAAAACAAGCACTGAAATTGCAGAACCAAAAGTGATCTTGAATATGCAATTTGCCAGACAGGTTTTTGATGTCCAATAATACTGCTGTCAAACTACCCTAACAAAAAAGGCAGGAAAAATAAAGACCATTTCCTTGAGTCAAAATATTTTTTCTACAACTCAAACCTGAATCAACCCAGTTTCACTGAAGGAGGCACAAGGTTTTACCTAAGTAAAAATAAAAGTTAACTTTTGATTTTTCATAGGCAAAAAAGCACTATCTCTGTCTTCTGCTACACAATATATCCAAGATCTGAGGAAACACACGTTTGAATGATACATACTTTTCCCTTGATACAGTAAGCAAAACCAGCAGAATAATAATTTCCTCCTTCAGCACCACCACTAACATTTTCCACTCTCCAGCTCAGGATAGTCCTACAGTGCTGCTTCCTAGACTGCTGAACTATCTTGTAATCTAGAATATTTCTAATCTCCTAGGAAATGTATTAAATTACTGTTCGCAGGTATCAGGTGTAAAAGGATCTCCCAAGTAAGTCCTTCAATTTTCTAACCCCACTTCCTCTGCAACAAATGGAACAAGTGCTGTTCAGTGTTGTGGCAACAAGTTCAGATGTTAAACAAAAGAAACAAAGATGGACAGACCATTCCTATTATACGTTACAAGAAAATACTACATTATATAGCAAAGCTTCCAAAAATATTTTTAGGAAGACTACATTAGTTGGCCGTTGACTTTCAAAAATTATACTGTGGGTAACTGCTGGATTTTTTACCACTTCTGTGTGTATTCACCACTGATACAAAACACCTAAACAAGTAACAGCTTAAAATACTGTAAGATTTCTGTTTATAAGTCCCAGCTCAGGAACCTTAAGAAATGTAGAGGCTTTAACCTTGATTTAACATTTTGTATAAGAAATACTTGAAATACATAAAAACTCTTCATATTCTGAAACATACGAAGACAAAAAAATGTTTGAAGAACAATTAAACCCCCCACATTTAGTCTGAAGTTTTCCCAATATTAATTTCAACAAACTTTAGAGAACGCATTTGTCCCCTACTGATGTAGAGTCTGAATTTATTGATCCACCCCCACTCAAGAATCTACATGATCTGAACCAATGTAAAATTAATGTGATAAATAATAAGTTTAGAAAAAGGACTGGTTTTGCCAAGCTCCTTTTACTGACATTTTCTTTGCTTCCCCTTTTAGTAGCTTATAACTAATATAGCAGATCATACTGCCCCATCACAGCTCCAGGGAATCTAATCTACAGTTACAAAGGACGAGGATAAAACAACTCATTCTCCAGTTCCTTCCTTAAGGCATGCATCAGAAACCAAAATAACTGTCTCAAAGCTCCAGCTAGGTAGGTATACCTAAGAAAATACCTTTCAGTAACACCACTCTTACTTTAATGTGTTTGTACCATGGACAAAAAAGTAGCAAAGATGCAATGCACCAAATAGCCAGCAACTATAGGAAAATAACAGAAACTATTTTCCAGTGATAATATTCATGTCATCTTCTGTTTAGGCTTTCAGAATAGTTTACAAGAGCAGTAAGGGTAACATACTCCTAAAAATACTGAGGAAAATGACCAAAGAAAAAAAAAGAGTTTTAAACCCCCTTTTCTAAAAGCACTGGAATTCAGGATATGGCTCCTGGTCAATTTTCTATCCAATGGGCTTTCAACTGTGCTAGAGCTGCCAGCCTTCTGAGTTAACTCCAGAACTATGCAACTCAGTAACAAAACACTTGTGAGAGCACAGTGTATCAAGCAGTGCCAAGATAGAGATAAATAGCGTGGTCTTACTTAAAGTGAGAGAGTGAACTGGCTTTAAACACAATAAAAACAGAAATAATCTTCAGCTACAGAGCATCTGCCAAACAAATGAGAGAAGAAAAAAGTCCTTTATGTGCTTTAACAGCATACAAATAGCCTAAGATAAAAAAGACCCACCACATTATAAGAGACATGAAGACAAACAGTTGAAATGGATCTATTTTACAGTATTGATGGTAGGTAATTTTGAATTCCCGAGCTACAGTCACAATTCAAGTCAGTCCTTCAGGATCTTTTTCCCTCACTTTCTCTCCTGGCCATTGGCACAGAACAGACAAAAAAAAAATCTCTAAAAAGCACAGAACAACCCAAAAATGTACATGAGGTTTTCAACACACATCTTTGCTTCCCTCCACAGCCCTCAGTGAGACAAGTAAGATTTCTCCTAGAGCAAAGGAACCTGAAAATTTGTATGCTCAGGCCGGGCTGGAGGCAGGCAGACCACTGACTCATCTGCAGCCTGGCCAGGATTATGCCAGCACACAGGACCACTTATGCTGTAAATCCTCTCCTCCTTGGGCTGGTGCAGCATGTCCCTGCACGCCTGGTGTGCAGGGCAAGCAGCACTGCAGCGTCTCTGCTCCGTCTCCCTTCGGCACAAAGGGATAGGAGAGCTCTCACGGGATACTGAACCCCTTGGAAAACTGAAATTTACTCTTTCCTGAGGATACTGGAGCAAGAAACAAGGTGAACAATTAGCTTCTGAGATCAGTTTCTGTTCCTGAGCTGCCCACCAGGCAGTCTAACACCACACTACACTGCACTGTCCTGCTGACTACATCCAGAGCAGAGCTCTGCAAAGAGTGCACATAGTCACCGAGCCTCTTTGGTGTGAGTAGGGTGGGTGGAGGAAGGGATGAGGAATAGAAACTAAAAAATTTTTAAATTCCCAGTGAAATTACAAAAGCCCAATCTCTCTCCTTCTCAGCAGCCAAAAGATCAAATGTCAACAGATGATGGAGAAAAAAAAAAAAATTCCCTAACAGTTACTGGCAAAGGGAAAAAGCAATCATTTATCACCTGTCAACAAGGACTAGCTAGAAAATGCAGATTTGGGTTTTTACCCCTTCCTATTGTACTTTTCCTCTTGTCAACCAAACCAGTCCATTCCTGCTCCATCCCAACTAGGTCTGTGAATACTTTGGACTCACCACTAGTCCCCACCAACACATTTCACACTTTGCCTTCCTTCTTTTCATTACACTTACTCAAGCTAAGCAGCTGCAGTAGTTTGACTGTCAACAAGATTTACAGGTCCCTGAAAACCATAATCTTCCACTTTGAGATGATACAATTTTTCTTTACATAAATCATTTCCCATATAGAAATTTGCAAGACATACAACTTGCAAAGACTCTCTTTCTTTGCTCAACCTGTCTTTTTAATATCAGACTCACTTCCCCCTTCTCTTCCCCTTCCTTTAGTAGATGTCTTCAAACTCAAGGCCCAATTATTTTCAGAATCCTCAATGCACACTTCAGAATGGGAGTGGCTTAAGCGACTTGTGAAGGTTCTCCCACTTTCAAGTTTAGATAAATCTCTTCCAGTTAAACCTACCAAATTAGAGGGACGCCTGTTTTATAATTCTCAGCAGCAGCAGCGAGCACAGCATTCTCCTTATGCTTATACACTCACATTTGAGATTACTTCAAAGACTTGTTCCTTTGACCTCATGGAGTTCTGAGTGCAAGATACAGCACGTCTGAAACAGCTGATACACCCTTTCAACAACAAAATAGTTATTGCAGATAATTAAACAGATGTAAGAGAAGGGCAGGTCTGGTATCGGCCTTTTCAAATCTCCAGATTAATCTCAACATCACCAGTGCAACTGATGTCAGATCTGCAACTGAGTCCCAGATTGTCTTTCTCCTTCATTTAACAGCTTATAATGTGCTGACAAGACAGCTACCAGAGCTGATCTTCTAAATTGGTGATTAGCAACTGGGCATTTCAATCTAAGTTTTCATTTTTTATAATGATTGAAATAATTTTGTGAAGTATTTTTAAGGAGTTCAGTATCTGTTAGAACTGTAAATACAAAGAGGGATAAAAATATGCACATTTCTGTATCTGTTGCTGATTCAGACATGATGTGATATGCAATTATGCATGTAAGACAGTGGATTTTCATCCTGTGCTTCTTTTATTCAGTGCTTTGAGGGATAAAAAGATAGACTCATTAAAAGACATGCGCAACTTTTATGTATCGAGAAGTCATCAAATCTGTAACAGAAGATTGTTCTGGACGCTTTTTTCTAATTTCCAGAAACTAGTTTAAGTAAGAAATTAATTGAAGAACAGGTTCTCAATTGACAGAGTAATAGCAAGATTTCCAACCTGAAACAAATGACCAAAACTCTACCAGGATTACATGCATAAATAAATTATTACTTGGGCTGGTAACTCCTTTAAGTGTGTGTGGTTCCTGGGCTTGTGAGGGGAGACTGCCAACACATGGCAATTCAAGAGTTGACTACTTCCGTGGCCTTTTTTATCCCGCTTATTTCAAAACAGCTGGAGCACAGACTGTTGAACAATATGCCTTATTTAATTTTTTTGAAGAAACAATGTACAAAACACACAGCAAAGCTTATACTTTGTTACAGAACAGCATGTTCAGGGACTTCAGGGCTCTGTACAGGAAGGAAGAACACTTTTGAGAGCTGGTCAAAGCTGAATATGCTGTCATCTTGCAGAAGCTAAAAGCTTGCCCTACTACCCTCTGCCCAAGAGTGATCAGTCAGTTCCAAAAAATTTTGGAAACTCACCCTCTGCCATAAAATAGCTCTTCCATGCCATATGCATGGAAGAAATGGGCCTGAAATTTGACCAAGGAAAGCAAGATTTCTTTAGGATCCTCCGTTTGCTACAAGTCCTCCACAAAAAAAGAACAAAACTTAGTCAGACAAGCCTACAGGAACCGCCACATTTTCCGTCCTTGCACGTCCACAACACCTTAACAAGCCAGCATAGAAACTGATATTCAAGATGACAAAAAAGGTTTCTAGATTGTTTCATTAGTGAAGACAAACTTTCATTAAAGACTGTCTGGTTATCCAACTCTTGCTGGGAGGAATTAGATTACCTTTATCAACCTTAGCTACACAGAAAAGCTCTTTCATTTGAGTGTCTCTTGAAGTGCGTTTTACCAAAGGCTATATCCCAGGTTAATTAATAGCATGCAACTGAAAATAGTTTGCTGAACTAGCAGAAAAACAACTCAATAAAACGGCTTCACCTCCAAAAAGGAGACAGATTCTTCTGGCACTGATTTTATCTGAATTTGTGTTTTGGTCTTCACGGATAGGAAGTTAAGATCAGAAGCTTCTGCCACCTTACCCAGTCCTGGCTGGCAAACATTCCCCTGCTTTAAAAACACATTTGAGAAGTCCTGGGGCAGATTTCTATTTTGTGCTCTCATCTTTCAGTACTTGTTCCTCTGAAGGAGGGCTGACTGTGTTCTCTTTGTGGATGCCTACATGCAGTCTTCATAGAGATTATGCACTCTTCTGCACTACTCTTAGGACAAGAAAGGGTCAGCTCTTATTTTCAGTGGAGACTCCCTTCTGGAAAAAAATTTACACCTAGGATAAAATTTTTAGTGGTTTCACTACTATGTGCTCATACAACCGTGCTCTTACAGGTGGATTAAAAGATGGAGCTCCATGTGTCAGTTCCTCTAAAGTTTACAAGAGTAAACCTCTAATCATTCAAGATCCCTCTTAAGTCAAGGTCTTAACAGCCTGCCCTCTTAAAAGAAATAATTCTCCTGACTTTCTCCGAGAGACAACAAAGAGTGAAAGACAGAGAAAAGCAGATGCCAGCTTTCCCTTTCTTGCAATATGAGAAGCAGCAGGACAGGTCAGTTGGTCAAACTGCAACAATAAACTCAGCATTCCTAATAGGGAAAGCTTTTTTCAACACATGGGCTCTGAGAACACAGGTAAAGGGTAAAAGGTAAATCTGAATGGGATGTCAAGACATCCTGTAATTCACCTACCAAAAATATGCTGGAGAAGTTGATACAATTCATATTTGTAAAGCTAAGTCAAGCTTGATCAGAAACCAAGCACCATATAGCAGTTTCTGCCCACATCTGCCTTCTTTGGAGCCTGTGAAGTACCCAACAGAGGCTACTCTCAGAGGCTGTGCAATGCATAAGACAGAGCCAGCATCTGACAACAGACTGTCTAAACCAAATGTTAAAAAAACCAACCCAAAACAACTTCAATGTTGAATCTTAATGAAATTCTACATCAAATACTTGCAAAAAAGACAAAATTTTTTGCCCTCAATAACAAAGATGTGCCCCTTGCAGAGAAATGTGGCAAACCAATGATTATTTTCAAAGAGCGAGCCTTTGATTTTTCATTAATAAAACTGAATAAGCTTACATATGCATGCTTAGATATAAGGGGATGACCCCCCATAAAGGTGCTGAAATACTAGGATGCATCATGGGAACATATACTTTATCTGAGAACAAGTTAAAGATGTTGCTGAAGTTCAATATATGGGTTAAGCATTCATTGCTATTAAAAAAAAAGCAAGAAAGGGAGGGAAGGCCTTAATGACTTGCAGATTTTAAAGAAAAGAAAAGAAAACATAAGGAAGGGGAAAAGTTCCATATTCAGACCTGGTGCTAAAATGTGTATTATTAGCAGTATTGTAGATGCTCAACTTGGAGCCTACTAAGGTGGGAGGGGGGAGGGAGAAGAAACACTTCTACTCCTTTGAAGTACAAGACAACACCACATTCCTCTCAGTAGCTATGTAGGTGTTGCCACTTGCATTCTGGGGAATCATACCAAGCCCTCTGGTCAAGTTTTCTGTTGTTCACCTTTACCTCCCTTGAGACAAAACCTCTTCAGAGCACGCTGGTCACGACTGCACAGTACTGTACCAATTTCTGTGTCCCCTTCAGTACCAAAGTGTTCCAATGGTCTCATCTCACACTTACCTATCACTTCTTTCCCGTGTTTTCATCTCACTTCAATGAGTCTAAAATAACTGAAGTTACCACCACAATAAACAAGATAGGCCACAGGTTCTGGCAGAACATGAAGTGATGGTTGAAAGCAACCTTTGGGCTGGGGTGCAGTGAGGCACTTACCCAGAGACAACCTAGGAGCAAGGTATTGTTTGGGTTTAGAGCCTAGGAAGGGTAAGGCAGTTTACTTTCATGGCACCTGAACATAACCAAGACATTTCCAGGTCCGTATTTATCAGTCTTTAAAAATGCTTACCTTTTCTGAATAATTCTTGAAGGCTCTCTGCACTTTGATTCAGAATAGCCCATATTTCCTCTTCTTGCAATGGTCCCCCCCGAACCTCCAGAGCCTCTGCTAGTGACACATGCATGTTACCTGGGAAATAAACAGACTGATGTAAGACTAAATAACAGTTTTCTTCTCCTTGCATGCAGTATTCAAGTAGTAATAACCCACGTTCAACCCTCAGTCACAAAAATTCTCCAGCATTAACAGAACCCAACAAATACAAATAATACAAGACGTTCACTATGGCGATAAAGAATGTTGAGCACCTACTCCAGAAAAACTCTGGTTAAGAAAATAACGATCCATATTAATACTGTAGGCTATACATCCATGAACTCAATGAGCTGGCATTAATCCATATGCTATGGGCAAGAGTTTGCTGTGTTTATAAAGATCACAGATCGATCAGTAGTTACAGGTTTATTGAAATAAATCGGCTTTTAACACGATTTTGACAGGTTTAAGTCAGTGAAGCTGTTGTTAGGAAAGGAAGCTCTTTTTCCTTCCACAGGGTTGCCTATAGTATCTCATGACCATATTATGAGAAGCAGTACCAGCAAACATGTACACAGGCAAAACAGCTATGGAACTGATAAGTGAACTCCTTTGTTCAGCTTCTCCTTGCCGTTAAAAAACAAAATAAAACTGTTAGCAGCTCTCTACTTATTACATCCTCAGAAAACAAAGATTTCCTTCCCCAGATAAATGAGGATACACTTCAATATTTTTTCATAGAGTTAAACCATTTTCACCATACTACAATGTAATATTTGGTTGTCCAAAACCATTTTGAAAACTGAAGAACACATCCTTAAATACTTTGGCAAAGTCAAAGCTTCATCTGGTGATAAGCTCAGGAGCAAATAAACGTGTCGGCTTAATTACTCCAGCTTTCTCTGGACAATTGGCGTTCTTGGATTGAGCCCTCAGTGCCAATTTATATTTCTGATTAGGATGCAGCTGCAGTGGCTTATCTCTGTGCTTCTCTCCAAACCCCAGAGAATAAAATCTTGAGGCAGTGAGCCTCAAGTAAGAGGGTGTACAGTCAATCATCACTGGTAGGTTTGTTATGTCTCAAAGGCTTCAAAGCTGCTGCTGGAAAGTTCCACAAGCAACGCTTATGGTCTGGAGATCAGTAAACGGTATGAAAACCTTTAGATGACCCAATGGTACTGCTGGAAGCTCCTCCCCCTTCCTTTAACTCACCTACCCAGAGCCTCCCCATCACCACACAATCCTGGCTCAGGTGTATGGATATCAACCTAACAAATTTAAAGAGGGTCAGGCTTACATCTGTATTTAGTTTCCCAACTGTCTAGGCAGCTTCATGCCTTCCATATGTATTTACTTACAGACAACCAGGCTTATACACACACAATGGCAACATAAAAGGCTGAATATCCTGCAGTTTCTAACTGAAAACATGGGTTTTGACCATACTTGCTAAAATATTAGCCTTTTCACCTAGAATTCCATACTACACTACTGAAAGCTCATACATTGCTGGCTGCTTTTCAGCAGCTTATTTTTCCTTATTTCACAACTTGCCAGTTTCTAGCATTCTATTATTGTGCATATTTACTAAGCCAGATATATTTTCGACAATTAATATTCAAAAGTCATCATCAAAAGACAATGGAAGGGAAAGCAAACTCAGATCACATTTAAAAGAAAAATGAAATCTGAATTCCCTAAGAGAAAAATAAACAAAGCACTCAGAATGGAAAGGTAGGAACCAATACAGACTTGCAATAAACTGATGGAAAACCAGAAACATGTGTGTTTATAGTCAGCATGATATTCACATTCACCTGGCACAGACTGAGTGTCTGGTGTATCACCTGTTCCAGGAAATTCTGTGATTTCATGCCACTGTCTCAAATTTCGTATATACATCTAGAATCAAGCTATCTGGATTTTTCAGATTAAAAAATCTCATCTTCTCCTAGGGACTAAAAATACATGAGCTGCAAATAAAAACTTTCTGCAATAAATATTCTAAAGGAGTATGCTGAGCATAACACCAACAATAACACCAACAATCCCCTTTTCCCCATCCTGCAAAACCCTGAATCTCTTCAGCTGTGATTAAATAATGTGGACTGTTCTGTAGCAGACACAAACCAATCCCCTATTTAACAGCAAAACAGAGACCATAAGCACGTCTGCTGAAACTCCCAAACACATTACATCCACAGCGAAAGAATCCTACAGCAAACAGTTTCTTGATCACAGTAAGAAGCAGTATGAATATCCACCCAGCCACCCAGGCCTCAGCTGTAGCAGTGCAGCCAGCAAGATCTGCTTGCATTTTACAGATAGCAGGAGCTGGACAAATAAAAATCAAACACACAGCACACCAAACTCAAACAATTTCAAACTGATTTTGAAAGCCCAAGCAGAATCCATCACAAAACCAGTCATTACAAGCACGGCCACACGCAAAATGCCACAAGCAGGGATTTGAGTGGGATTCTCATTGAAGCAGATGTGTTTCAGCAACTATTTGGTAGCTTTCTCTGTAACTGGTAATTTTTGCTAACTTTTTCTTCCTCAAAATGATCTTGAGGCTGCAGTGCTTGTCTGTCTCAGCAATGAGCAGGCCAGCAGGCTGGTTATGAGGATTTAAGAACCTCCCACAAAGTGGTTCTCTAGCACGAAGGAACTGACTGAGGCAGGCTGGGGTGAAACTGTTGGCAGGAAAATGCAAGGCCAGGTTTCTCCACCTGTACACCCCACCTGCTATCAACCAGGCATCAATTTGGAACTGACAGTGGGAGTGCCTGGCTCAATACATATTTCTCCCCCACCAGTTCGTTTGTGTTGGATGTTTTTCACAAGAAGATACTTGTAGGAATGCTAATGTTTACAATGCACAACTCCTCCAAATTTGCTGTCTCCTTAGATTCTGGGAATCTTCAGTAGTGTGTGGTCCTTTGTGAATACAGAAACCTAAATGCTCAACACATACAAAAGCTTTTGGTTCTATGCAATACCGAACATTATGATAAACTGCAACGTAAGGACTATATCGAGTAATTTTTCTACGAGAAAAACATTTAAAGTTTTTGTAGAATACCATATCAAAACCATGCTCCTGGCAGTCCCTGTGTTTTTCAGTGCTTCAGGTTGACTAGCAAAGAAATCTAGATGCACTGGCAGAGCTCTCAATGGACTCTAAGTCGGTTCATATCAGGACATTCTTCTTGCAACGAGTCCTCTCCCTGTCTCCTCTTTATCTAAGGAAAGCAAGATCTGGAATCCTGCGCCCAATTCCTTTCACTCATTGTAATAAGAATGGACAGATTAAAGAACACTGAAAGGTGCACCTTCCAAGGACAAGTTCACTTCCCCTTTTCTTGGGACACCTTGATATGAAGCCACACGGACACTCAGCTGGAGAGGGGATTGGGGTAGGCAAGTCACAGGGTTAGCTGGTATGAACTCCACATGAACTGCTAGGACATGGATTATCCATACACCCAAAATTCATACAAGATGACAACCACAGCACATCCAAACAGGGGCATTCACACAGCAGAGAGCACAACACAGTGTAGGAAGACAGTGGACAAATTAAAATTGTTAAGACTGGAGGTGCATAGACAGGAACCCGACTGGTTACTTGTTCTGGGGCAGAATTTACTCCCAGACCACACAGGAGTACTATTTGCACAGGAAATCAGTTGCATCGTGTGGAGGCAGCTTTTATGCTCCAGGACAAGAGAGTAAATTCAGGTGTAAATCATTTGTATTAACAAGCTCTGAGTGCAATTTCTCGGCACCATTCAGCCCTAAGCCATGCAGGCAGCACAGTCACGGGGAAAAATGTTGCCGAAGCCAGAGGCCTCTCCCATCTCTCAGACACTTTTTAAAAAGAGCCTGTCTACCTCATGAGGACCAGCTGCCAGCTGCTCCCTCTAGACAGACAGCTCACACACTCCCCGATGAGTGGGATGGGGCTTTGTCTCTTGCCTGAAAGCAAGCTCAGTGCCCTCCTGGCTTTCCAAAGTCTCATTTTAAAGTCCCAGCAACCCATGTTAAAAGCACACCGCCTATGGAACATCCAGCCGGTGCCGGCATGGCCCATGAGGCAGCCTCCCACTTGCTCTGTCCCAAGGAAGAGGGAAATCACAACAGGAGCAGCCCTTCACACCGAGTAATTCTGCCAAAATGACTATTTGCAAGGTATATGCTTTTTTCCCCACCACTTACAAAGTCTTCACACCACCTCACTTTTTAATTCCTTATGTATGCAGAACAGAAATTAAACACTCAGAATTCTCATCTCCCCCAGTCACCACCATTTTTCCTCACACATTTTAAATTTGAAATGGAAGGTCTCCAACAGCAACGAAGAATTAGGAAAATTTTAATGGCCTATTCTTGCCAAATTTTATTGAATTGCCACCAGCCAAAATATTAAGAAGCTATTGCTATAACCGTGATTATTTAAAGACTGTAATACAGTAGTTCTTGCCAAGAAGTTCCTAAAAACAGACTGATAGGCTAAACTGCTTCAACTTGGTGTTTCAGTTGTAGTAACACAGATCCTTTGCCTTTTTCCTTACCTTGTGCATCAACATTTTTCCCCAATGTTGTAACTTCAGAACAATAAACCTTTAGTCAAAAGCTGTGCTTTAACATCACAGAAGTGAAATGCCTGCACTACCTCATACTTGATATTTCATAGGGATATGATGCCAAGAAACATGAAAAGCAGTTGCTCTAGCCACACTCTCTTCAGGTGTTTTTAGATGTGCTTTTAGATGTGCAAGAAGCAGTGAAAAAAATCTAGAATATCAAACACTGTTAGAATTTCTAGATAATCATGTCAAACACTCTGATACTAATTTTTATCCTTTGACAAAATTTAAAACAAAGAAGAGAGAGCAAGAAGGCTCTTTATACATACAACATACTTTCTGTGGAGAAAAAACCCACCTTCTTTGTCCCAAATAAAACACTATTAGCTGACCTTAACTGCCCTGAATATGAGCAATATTGCTCCCTTGCTCCACAGAGACAATTAGGGGAAAAGTGGCAGGTTCTGAGGAGACTTCCTCTTAGCACATAAGCCAAGAGCCCCTTCTTGGGCCCTCCTCTGTAGATATAAATGCCTGAAGCCAGAAGTACATTTAACAAGGCAATTCTATCCAAGAGAACCTCTTAAAATTCACCTTTCTTACGCCATGATTAGCTGCCTGAAAATAAAACACTGACACTTTCATTCAGCACTCACTGAGCATGAAGTGCTCTCTAAAAGCACTCGACAGGCACAAGTCTCAGTGACACTGAACTGGGGCTAGACCTGGACAGTTTTGAAAGTCTGGTCTCTCCCATCTCAGAATCTAAGCACCTTAAGCCATTACCATGCCCTGTAATTTCAGAATCCTGGCATCTGTCCTATTTATTTACATTGGCCCACACCTTACACCCCCAAACAGGATCTGGACTACATCTACCAATTAGTTTATCCCCAATAATACTGTTGCTGAAACTGGGCTGAAGTGCAGAACCCTGGAGCCAAGTTAGAAAGCTTGCACTTCAGTAGACTTTGAAACCTTATTTTCAAATCCACATATAAAATGTGGTTTTCCTATAGCTGCAGGTCCAGTTTGCATAGACTATCCAGAAAATAAGGCATTATTTGCAAATCGTCAAGCATGCAATCAAGTCAAATACACAAGCTAATCAAGGCAACTCTGCTTAAAGAATTTTTTTCTTTTAGAGTCCTGCTCTCAGGTTAATTACTGCACATTATCCTCAATTGTTGTCTTGAAGGACAAGGAAACAAACCCCTTTGTCACAAACACTTTTTTCATTTCTCCTATAGATACAAAGAGGGGACACACAGCCCCACAAGATCTAAGTACCATTTCCCCCTTCTTTTTATAAGTATTTAAAGAGCTGCCAGAAATCAGGTGAACCAAAATTTTTGTGAAAAAACCCCACACTCTCATGGTGCTTTTCATTCAACCTGTGGCCTGATAATAATATTACCTTAGCACTATTCCTTCTCCTTCATTTTAGAGAGGTCAGCAGAGGTTAGTATTACCACCCAAGTATTTCTCCCTTCCTCCTGTTATGGAATAGATTAGTTTCTTCCACTCACATTTTTCCCTCCATGTTCTCCTCTTTCTCCCCCATAGGCAGCAGACAGGACGAAATGTCAGCAAAACAAAAATCTCATGCTCCTGGGCAAATCCTCAGCCTACATCAATAAAGTTTCTTTAAAACTGCATGTCCTCTTCAAACTAACAGCTCGCTGCTTGAGCTCAGACCTCCTAAGTAAGGAGCAGAAACTAGCTCAAATTTATGAGAACACACAATATGAAAACACTCCCAGAAGTATAAATGCTGGCCTTTTATTTGAGCATACACAGATGATCAGATGGGATGTTAGCATTTTTCCTCCCAAATGCTTAAATCACTCACCACTCCTTAAATCAGTATTATATTCCCGTATCTAGAAGACAGGGGACTGTGACATACTGAGAATTCTGGCTCGCACCTCCAGGACAAGCAGTGTTTATTTTACTCAAAAAGTGCTCGCTTTCTTTCCTGGAAGGTGGAAAGAAATCAGCTTTTGGCATTGGTCTGAAAACACAATGGAAGACAAGCAAGGGTTGGTGTTGACTCCCTCCTTTGCTCTTCTGTCTCCATCACCAGAACCAGATAAACTTGTTTATCTGAAGCTTCGTGTTAGGCAAACTAGTAAAGCCAGTCCAAATAGTATATAATGATCATGAAAGTCATGTTTTCTAGGCAACTGTAGAATGCTTTTTTATACATGAGGGTAGCTGATGTTTCACATTTGATATTAAAATTTTATTCAGAAGAGTATATAATTATCACTACAAAGTAAGCTTAATCCACATAAATCGTAGCATGACTCTTGTATCCCTCTCTTTGTTTAATTGTCGGTGTAAGATTCTTGGGCAACTCCCTTATTTTGCTGTTGATCTGCTCCACCTCGGAGAGGGCACGTCTCCTTGATGCATTTCTCATACTTGCAACTTTCATTTTAATTGCTAAGTAGGAGCAGAAGACCTGTGACTAAGGCAAGCTTTGGAAAAAAAAAAAGAAATTTCAGGACTACAAAGCAGCTTGGCAATAGTGACACTTTTCAAACAGCACACCAGTAACACCCTTCTTAACACACAACAAATTAAACCCTACTAATGACCTGAAATGACCACAAGCAAAAAGGCATCTTACTACTGACAGCATAACTCCACGATGGAGCGATGATGTGCTGTCTATCAGACAAAAGGCACTGAGACTGGCACCTCCAGCTTTAGTCCAGCGGTTATTCCATTGTTGCATGCGAGAGCCACGCATTCCTCACATACTCTAAAAAGGTCATGACTGAAGTCTGTCCTTACTCACTCACAGCTGAAAAGGGAATGAAAGCTTTTGTCAGAGGAGCAGAAATAGTAGCAGGCGCTTGATTTAAATGTCATGGAGCCACTAGAAAGCATTCTTCTAAGTCGCAAGTACTGCTTCCCACCATCTGTGACATTCTAAAGCTATCTACAAATAAAATACTGGGGCTCTGGTCAGCACGTCAAGGAGGCAGTGACAATTACTTAGTACAGTAACTGCTTTTTCATTCACTGCAACGTTATTTTATAAATATATTATAATATTATTCATAATCAGTCCCCAGTGTTTGAGAAGAACAATGCTCAAATATTTAACACCAAGATATAAATTGCCACAGACTAGAAATTCGGTGACTCTACCAGTAAGTTTCACTAATGGATCATCTTACTTTAGAGTAGATTTTTAAAAGCTTAGCTTAAGGCCTTTGCTGGTAGTGAAGTGATAACAGCTTTTACCATGTCAGACAAATTCTCTAGTACCAAAGGGCTCAGATACTGTCAGATGTTAACCCTTCCAGTCTCAGTAACAGAGAATGTATCTTCCTTTAAAAATGTCTTTTCTTGGTAAGATAGCCCCTTGCAGTAACGCAATAATCAGTGTCATGAAGGTAGCACAACTGGATCAGTAAGAAGTTAAGCCAAGTGAATACGAGTTCTCTATTTTCTTGGATGTGGCACTCAAAAGTCCTTCAGATAGGTACAAAAATATTATGTTAACGTTCTATAATACTGCGGGGGGAAGAAGGGAATCATTATCACCCACCAACCTTAGTAATAAAGAAAAGTGCTAAGTTGTTTGCAGTATATTTGTAAATAACATAGAAGTCAACATACACTTAACAGGTACAAAGACTGACCCTACCATATGTTATTTCAAAGCCTGACTTTAATCCTATATATTCACATCCAATCCTTCCACAAATGGCTTTTTAGGCTGTTAAGGTGAGCAAACTGCACGGTTCACTGGGGTTTTGAGATTTCTTCCCTCTATGGGAGAAAGGTGGATTTAGGCAAAAACATCTTTGTCAGCCTCATATATCTGACTCTCAGATGTTTTGGAAACAGAAGTTAGCAGAAAAGATACCTCACTGTGGCATATCAAAGCAGTTTTTCCATTGCTAAAATGACCTCATGTATGGTACTCGTGAAAAGTGCCCTGGATTCAGAAACAAGTGTTGTGTTCTTCGTTTGAAAGCAGCACCCTTACACACTCACGAGAGGAAAGAGAGCTGCTGACTTGTGTACTCAACCAGAAAAAAATCCTGGTATTCAGAGGACAGAGAGTTCATACTAACAGCTACCTCACATGTCCTGCCTGGGAAAGAAATAATATTCAATAATGGAGATAAAAAGGGCTGAATAACAGAACCAAGTTTGGAAATGACATCTACCTGCATCTGATTCCTCCAGCACTGCTTTACCTCAGGTGTGTACAGGTAAAGCTGCACTGCTACAATACAAGGGTTTTTTTGTTTAAGCACATATCTAATTTGGGAGCTAACAAAACTCCCACATGGATCACCCCACTTACCAATATTCCTACTGAACTGCACTTACATGTTTGTGTGGGTTTTGCTGTGAAAATTTAAAAAAAAAAAAATTCCAACCAATTAAAAAGTTACCACTCAGCCAGCATTCTCTGCAGCTACTCAGTTCTTACAAATACTCCAATGCTTTTCTTACCCAAAGCCCTAAGCTGAACTACATCCTCACACAAGCTTTTTCTGCCTGTGAATTGGTGAAAATAGTTGATGAGAGTCCAAATAATTACTGGTGGAGAAAGATCATCTGGAGGGTCAATGATGCACCAAGTCTTCAGTCTTTGATGCTGAAAAAAAGTAATATTCCCAATTCCTGGAAAATTCAGATTTCCTTAAGCAACTGCATATGCTCTACAACACAGGCAACACCACAGACATCCAGAAGTTGCAGCAGAAAAAAAAAGTGTGTTGCCTTCTCAGACAGTTATGATTTCTTAGGTTCATTTCTGGGGAAAAAAAAAAAAAGAAGGGAGATATGGCATAAGGAACAGAACATTACAAGGTCTGCAGATAGATGACACCATGGGTATCTTATCTGTGAACTCACCTGTCTGGGAGTAAAGCTATTATTCACACAAGTGATGACTAATTATTATTGTGAAAGTTTGAATTTCTAGCCTGAAAAACAGACAAGATGGAACAGAGGCCTACATTTCAGCTGTCAAGAACTATACACACAAGAAAATCTATGTCTCTAGGACCAAGGCATAAGATCTGCTTTCCTGTAAGTTGAAATAAATGCTAATTCAAGCACAACAGCAAATACCAATTCTTATTCAAAGAGTACTGCATTTTCTTCAGTCTTCTGTAACAGAAAAAAAAAGTAATTTTGCTCTCAGGCAGAGAGCCTCTTTACTCAGACAGGGTAGTACAAGGTGTCAGATTGATACTTTTTATATGCACCAAAATACAATTTAAAATGTCTGTGATATCCTCCTATTAGGTGTGAAAACCTTTACAAAGATTCATGCTAAAAAAATTCAGGCAGGGGGATCAGTGACTAATCTTATAAAGCAACTTCATACACTTTCAACTGAGAACCACAATTGACAATACCATGTTCTCACCCTGATACCTCATCAGGAAACATGAACACTCCAAGGGAATGGCAGAAATATAAACAGGCAGCTGGCTGCATTTGACTTGTCCATGCTGCCTCAGGTGAAGGCAAGCTGATTCTAAGGAAATGAGAAGCACTGGCAAGTGAGATTACATACCTGGCTCTCTGCACTTCATGTCTGTCAGCCTTCAGGAAGGATGTGCTTTTTTCAGTGCACACTCATGCTGAGAAAGAGTCTGCGTGTCCCCACATATGCACGTGTTACCCACTATCTATATAAAATGTGTGTGTCCACCTGTGTGCATGCATATACTCCATATAGACCAAACATTTCACTTTTGCTGTATTTTTCTGCTGAAGGACAAGAGAAAAACCCTGAATGGGTTTTTCATTTCCTGCCCATTTACAAATGGGCAGGAACGCTGATCTATTTTGAGAAGTCAACATGAACTACCTGAAAGCCTTGTTAGAGGGTCCCTAAAGCCTATTAAAGGTTTTGGCCAAGGCAGGTTTAAATAAGATTCTGCAAGCATTTGTAAAAACAGATTTGATACCAGCAGATGGGCTGCAACTCTAATAAGACACCTCCATCTGTCCAGAAACCAGCTCGTCACTCTACACACACGGTATTGCAAGTGTAGCATTAGCAAGTCCTGAAGGGTAGAACCATTTCCTGCAAAGCACCTCAAAAGTCTCCATCATCTTTATATACCCCTGTCCTCATAAGAGACTTCACAGCACTTTCTTCTCTCCATAAACTTTGCAGAGAAAAAACAACCTATTCAACTGCTGCTTCTTGAAAGCACTTAACTGCTGTCCAAGTGATAGGAAAGATATTTCCCTTTCCTGAACTGATGCTGAGCTGAAGAGCAGACTGTTGGGCATTGTCCTTGAAGAGGATACATCCCAGTTTTTCACCTAGTAACTTAGAATCCATCTATGCAATGTAATTTAGCTGACCTACCAATAAGGTCCAACACAAACTACGTGAAACAGTATTCAGTAAACCATTAATGACAAAAACCCCAGCTGGATAATATAAAAGATACCAGACCTCTGAGTTAAATGCACACAATGCAAACATAGAGTCTTCTTCTGCCTAACACCTGGTTCATCCCAAGCACAGAGACTCTTTCCACATCACAAGGTGATCATTTGTCCTCTCAGACTGTAGGTCCCTTCTTTCTCCACTTTCTTCCAAACTCACGCTTACAGAAATTAATTTAAGACTAAAGCTGTGCTCATTCTCTGCATACACACTCCTAACCAGTAACCAATTTGCAGGGCACTTACAAATCTGAGAGCAAGCAGAAAACATGCTGTGTATTCTTCCATGCTGGGAAACAGACCCATTGCCCAGAAAACAGAAGACAAGCTTTATATGAAGGATATTATTCCCTATGGGCTCATATAGGATTTCCCTAAATTCTGAATTATCTGCTGCTGGTGATTTCACGTTTCAGTATTTCCCAAGTTCTTCAACTTCTCTGTTAAATCTATCACTAGCAGGGTCTTTAAGCACATTACCCATCACCATCTTGCAAATACTGAAAAAATACTGGACTTTAAAGGTAGATTTTCCTTATCCAACCATCCATAGCTGATCCATTTCCTGCAACTGATAGCGTACATCAAAATTTACCTCTTGTCTGCCCGCTCGTCTCTTTAGATGTGGTATGCCCCAAGTATTGAGGACAGTATAGTCTGTGTGACAACTGTTCAGCAGCACGTCTAGATACAGCCAGCAGTTCAAAGATTCCACATAAAACATGAAGATTTTTGGTCATGGAAGCCTGCTTTTTAAATGAGCTCTTTATAGAGGCCAAAACCTTCCCGAGCAGCTTATACCATCTAGTTTAAATCCTGCAATTAGGAGGTTTTAGCTCCAGATTAATTAGTAGACAAAGCCACTTGAAGACTTGGAATGCCTATGGTTAGGAAATCATGATCTTCCTTCAAAACATGAGTTGACACAGCACATATGGCTTTGTGCCAAAATCATACGAGTTAATCAGAACCTGACCAGTTAACTTGAGTCTCTCAGCCTGTCACTCTGCTCACCACACTTCAGAAGAATATATAATTATATCCTGCATGATTCAGTAGGTGTTTACAACGGAACAATTGTTAAATTGACTATACTGCCCCTTGAACAAATTTCTTACACACACCCAATTTATGATTCATCTTAAATTCGGCGGTTACGCATGATTTATTCAGTCCTACAGCCACGATATTCTCCATAGCTTAACTGCCCTCAAAGGTGGTGTGATTATTAGTCCTTTTCCTGTTAGATGGGAAAGCTTGGCACTTCTCTTTCACAAGAGAGTCATCTACTTGTTATTTCTGCCCAGCCTCAAATGCTTACTAAGCTTATGGTAACTGAGCCAAGAAAGTGAATGGGATTTGGAGTGTGAAAAAGACCCTCACCACAAAGAACACAAGCTTCAGTATCATTTGACAGCAGCATGAAACACTTGCAAGAGTGATTTCGACAACTCCTCAGCAGACCTTCCATGCAAAACATACTGCCTGACCTATAGCAAAGACAAATAGATAGTCCATGAGGTAACAGATTTGATTTAGCTTCACGCATCAGAATGGACAAAGAACTCCATCTGATCACTATCTGTACTCCATAATGTTTTGGTACTTGGACAGACTACAGGACAGAACAAGCTACAGAAGATGGCATTGCCAAAAAAACAGGAAAAACAAGACAGCAGCACCTCCTCCCATGACGTAATACCAAGCCTGCTATCACCAAAAAAACCCCAGAGTTCTGGGAAGTTTTGCTTTGTCTGGATGATAAACATTCATATTAGAAGGACAAAAATCCATATTACACCCTTGGGCTGCATAACAAAGGCAAACCAGCAGATATTTTTCCTCTACAGGCCTAGAAACTGAGAGGAAAGTGATTCACAGCATCATCCTTCTTTCCTTTTCTTTGAAGAACATTCCTATGAATAGTAATGGCAAGCTAGTCAGACCGAGGACATACACAGGTAATGCCCATGTAAAAATTATATTTGCTGTACTGGAACAGAACCAAGCAGAAGATCACATTAATCTCTGAAGCCACTGCCCTGGTGAGGGATTAAGTGAAAGGAGACTATAACAGCATTTGAATCTTTTATTCATGCAACTGGACCAAAGGGAGTTAGACCAGTTATGGAACACATCAAATTTTGCTGCCTTCACAATCAATTTGTTGATACCATGTATGACAGCTTAACCCTGTAACTGTTACTGCATGGAAACCCAAGAGAACACTGACTACAACCGCCTAAAATAAACAGAAACACCAAACTGACACCAAAAAACTGCCAAAAATCCTCCCTTCAAAACATTAGAGCTCAAGTCTTATACAATACAGTCTGCATACAATATACCAACTTTCGTCCTTTCCATGTATGCCTAAAACTTTGACAACAATCCAAATTTTCTTCCAGTTCTGAATACAGTATTTCAAATTTATCCTTGCAAACTTAAGAAGAGGGGTATGTTATTTAAAAAGTATTGTTTACATTTTCGGTATACAAATGGCATAAATTCCTAGAAGAAAATTCAGCATTTATGAAAAAGTTTTCACAAATCTGTGTGAAAAATGAAATGGGCTGAACCACTTCAACTCCTATTTCCACCTTTCATTGCTAAACTAAACACTTTAGAGATTATTCATTGATACATCACACAGAAAACTCTTAAATGTAGTGGTTAAAAAAAACCACTTGGACAGTAGACTGAAACAGATTTCAAAACTTTCCAATGTTTTACCGATAGTTTCAAAACATCCTCCCATAAACTTTGCTTACAAAATACTGAATTTGAATGATAGTTTCTCAAACTGGACCAGTTGTACTGGTTTACCTCAACTTGCATACACACTTACCTGAGAAAAAGTACTAGCAGCAATCAATGAGAAGCATCAAGTGTTCACCACGTACAGAAATACCCAATTTGGTAGTGATGTAAAGAGGCGAGGATGAAACAGAAAGGAGAGGAGGAAAAAAGCTTATAGTCTTGAGATGGAAATCTTAGAGACGGGAAAATGTATTATCTTCTTAGTCCACAGTGGGAAGTTATCCATAGATTCCTCACTGTGCATAAAAGCACAGGAGCTGGAACCAAGACTTCATCAGAGTGTTGAGAGAGAAGAATAGAAAGAGAGTGTGCCTGCACTTAAGAACACATAGGCTGTTTTAGCCAAGGAAGAAATACCCAGCTTACAGACAAAGGAGCAGTCAGAAACATTAGAAACTTCCACCATGAAAAAATTTTAAAATAAATTAAAATAAATCTAAAAAATAAACCAAAAAAAATTAAACAATAATTATAGATACCAAGCCTTGCTGGCAAAACTGAGGGATTCAGTGGACCATTACCAATCAACTCCAGAAGAAAAGTACTTTTTCCTCAAAAAATTGTTTTACCATTTAGTTTTACACTACTAACCCTTTTTCGTCCACATACCTAGATGCTGAATATTAACCCAGTTATTCAGGGGGAAATAAATGCATAGAGCCACTCACAGCCAGTGTTTTAAAAGGTATAGATCACAAATTTTGAGCTTTGGCAAAAAATTTAACTGAAGACAGCTGGCACTAACCTAGCTTTTGCTTCCTACCATGCTGATGAGTGACTTCTCCCATTTTTAAGGGATCTTTTACAATAATTACTTATATAGAAGTTGCTGTAAGACTTCACCCTTGATTTTACACCATCAGTCTAAAAACAGGCAATAAAAAACCCCAACTTCTCTCACTGACAGATGGGAGTGGGGAAAAAAGGAAGGTGAAGGAAAGCCAAACCTTCCCGACCCAGAAGTCACGCACAATTTACAGCTGCTCTATATATCCAGGTGCCTGCTGGTGACTAATTAGAGCTTTTTTCACACAGCAAAATCTGAATTCCACAAATTCTTTGGAAAGAGTTGGAAGACTTTATACCTTGGGGTTCCAAAACTATTGTAAAAAGCAATCCCTCTTTTTAGATGCATATTACTTCTTGGCACAAACGTTGTGTTGTTTGTTGCTAGCTTGTTTTTTTAACTGGCATTTATAGCCTATCACTGAAAATACATCATAAGCCTTGAAATGAATGTTGTCTACATAAAAGGTAAATATATATATATATATATAAACTATTAAAGTCTAGACAGGCAATAGCTTTTCTTCCATTTCTCCAAAACCACCGAAGAGGGAAGCAGAACAAACAGATTTTGCATCAGCAGCAGACTTCCCAACCAGCAGTTCATATTATGGTGAAAAGTTAAATTCTGTGATCTTCAGCTCTTTAATATTCTCAAAGCAAAGGAAATGTCTGGGATGGAATCAGTGATAATTAATGTGTATATAAAAGAGTTCAGTCAATGTCAAGCACAAAAATATTTTCTGTAACATTGCGAGCTATATTCTGCACTGTGCCAGCACCAGGGACATTTCCACATACCACGTTAAATTCAATTTGCTGATTCTGTTTTGCTCATTAACACTGAGAAGTTAGACACAAATTCCTTCAGTGTCTGACAATATCACAAAACTAAGGGCTTTGCATTGAAAAATGCTCTTTTCAACTATTCCGTGCAAGGCCAAAGAGCACACACAGCACACATGGTAGTATCAACACAGCACAAGAATCTGATGTTGAGGGAAGCAAGGACACAAAGAATGCCTCTTATTATTGCAGAATGTCCTTCCCTTCTTAAGTAATACGCTTCTCATCTGTAAAAGGAATCCAATTATTTTTGACTCCACAAGTTGGTTTTTGTTGTGCTTTTCATGTGATGGCATTTAAAATGACAGTTTACTTACATATTTTACTGTTTTACCAAGCAGTATATTTTCACTTTCCATTAACCTAAAACTACAACTGAAACTGTGAGATCACCAAGGTGTTCCTGTCTTTTTCTCCTCTCTTCCTGAGCAGCTATTTTTGCTCTAGAGTCGCATGCATGAAAATTAATTCCCCTGATAACTTCACCATCCATCATTTCATCCCTCCTTAAGCGATCTGAAGAAAAGGGAATACAGACTCCGTGACACAAAGGATGAAAAGACAAGCAAGGAATTGCAGCTGGAAACAGACCGCTGTTCTTCTCTGAACATCGCATCGAGCCCATGTGGGCACACACGAGCTGCAGAGGCAGATCACTAAAGATTTCTTCTAAGCCTTTGGCCTTTTTTTTTTTTAAACAAGGGTTAAAGAAGTTCTCAGTTTGGAAGAGCTTCCCATTTCTGTGGGTTTAGAAACTTAAGCAATGTCTAATACAAGAAGTACTAAGCTGGATCAGGCCAGCTCACCCATCCCCTTTCCTGGCAATCACCAGTTTATTGAGCTCCTCAGCTCAAGCTATACAGTCAAATCTAATAGTCACTAATGGTCTCTGTTAACTTCTCTAATCCCCTTCTGAGCACATTTACACTTTCACTCTGCATGACATTTTGTTCCAGTAACACAGCTGCAATTAAGCAGTTCAGAAAGAGCATTTTCTTTTGTTTGCTCTAAGACAGCAACTTACTTCTCAAATTTCACTACAGAAGAACATGCTAAAGGTCTTGAAGGACCCAGTCAAGCCTCAAAGCTGCCTGACTTTTACTAAACACCAGGCAATGTTCGCAGCTATCGAAAACAACAGCAAATGTTTTCTTCCAGCATACTAAATATTTTCTCTTCTTAAGGCACTGCAGGGATATAAAATTTCAAAATTATTATAAACCCATTTTTTAGGATTTTCCTTAGCATTTTGTGACAAAACAGCAAAAAATAGGCTTAAAGTTTTATTCCTTTACACACCATACTCCTCAAATACACAGAGGATCGAACCGGATCACAGATCAAGGAAAAAAGGAAAAATTATTCTTACCAAAACTGTTTGCCAATAGATTAAAACAAGCTAATGTGATTCAATGGTATCAAAAAACCTCTGAAAACAATAATAATAATAATAATTAAAAAAAGACTTAATTTTCACAATGCATCACACTGAAACACCCGAGTCTTGTGCCACTCATGGTGAGCACACACATTTTAAATTGACGTGAAGGAGCTTTGCACAGCTATTTCAGTAATTCAGTTCTACGTGTTAGCCCACGTGCTTAAAGCTCCAGGCTGATTTGGCTGTTCCACACATGTGATAACCTAACTGCAAAGCCACTCAATAAATGAGTCTATATTTCTGATGAAGCAAACTTTCAGCACCGCCAGCTAGCAAATCTTTTATAATCAGATAATCTTTAAATTCTTTATTAAGGTCATTCAATGCCAGGGCACACTGAAAAAAGAAGCTGTTCAAAATTTAAGGTTCTTGAATATTAGCTTGCTTTCCTAAGCATTGTGCGATTATAGCATGAGAAGAAACGTCTTTCAGGAAATCTAAGTCTAAAGTTTTGAGGTTCATCAAAAACTTACGGTGTGTATTTCTTGCAGTATTGTGTATTTCTTATTAAATGGATCACTACAACAGACTTCCCAGACAAATTTCTGATTTTCAGAATCTGAACAACCTTACAAATAAAAAGGGGTAAGAGGATAAATAGTTCTAAAACCTACAAAAAAAGCCAAGAAAACAAACAAATAAACCACAAGATACACATCAGATAGTTATTAACCCCTGAAGACCTTAAACATAACCACTAAGCTGGGAACACCAAAAGTACTTGCAGCTATGAAGGTCTGAAAACTCATCCCAATCTTTATGAGGAAGAAACCTCAGCTCACAGAAGCCTCCACCACCAGCACATGAGATAAGGACATTCTTCTAAAGCCCATAAACCCGAACTAGAGGCAACTGAAGGTATCCCAACACACCTTGAATGAGTCCAACCCTGTCTTTCTCCCCCTGCTTCTTTACCCCACCTTCCTTTTTTTTTCCAAGCTGCATGCTCCCCCGAAAAATAATGATTTTCTAACACTTTTTTAACAAGCTAGACCTTCTAGGTCAAAGTTTTCCAGGTGCTGTACAGGTATCCCTGCTACCCTGTAAAATAATTTCTTCCTTTGTCAGAGACAAGCCATTTGACAGCTCAAAACTGCTATTCTTGTACAGAGCACTGTTAATTTACAGTCACACAGACACATACTGCATTGTCTACTGTAATGTTATGTATCAATAAGGATGTCAATAGCATTTGTATTCCACTTGCATCCCACTCAAATTTCCAGTGAAGTTAGTAGGGAGAGTCTCATTGTTCTTCAGGGTGTATCAATTCAGATGCCAACCATAAACATCAAAGTTATTTTTATGGAAAAATATCATCAAAGTGTTAAGTTTTCCCTAGAATGCAACTTTTTTTCTTTTTTAATATTTCAGTGGATTCATTAGAGATGCTATTAATTTTTGCTGCCACTTTCTGTACAGTTTTCCAACACTAATTAATAAGCTGAATGTTTCTGCAAGTTGTTTCTGAAGCTCTGTCTCTAATGGTTAAGAGAAAGCCCTTCAGATGCAGGGCACTGGTCTAAGAACAGAGAAAAGATGATTGAAGACACACAAAAATTCTAAAATACAGAGTCTATGAAGGCTGGACAGAATCTTTTTCCTCCTAGAAACCTACCCAAGATAAATCCTTTACCTAAAGTTCAGGAGCTTATTAACAAATAAATCTCTGAATAATGCATGCATACAGGCACTACTCTCTTATTTCCTGAATGTCAAAGTAATGGGAAGAAGTCTAATTTCGAGACTTAGAGAAGTTGAAAGCAAACTGGCTTCAGAAGAACAAACAGAAAATGCACCTCAATCACTGAAAAATAGTTAAAACACACTAAGGCACTTGAAAGAAATACCATAACAAAACCTCTGAAGGAGAAACCAGTACTTATCACCGGTTGAAGCATCCCATTTAAGGAAGTTACACATAGTCTTCAATTAGGCTGCTGGAGGCATAGCTCCACATAAACCTAACCACACAATTGTCCA
Organism: Machaerirhynchus nigripectus; assembly: GCA_013397975.1. Taxonomy (NCBI): domain Eukaryota; kingdom Metazoa; phylum Chordata; class Aves; order Passeriformes; family Dicruridae; genus Machaerirhynchus; species Machaerirhynchus nigripectus. Next base: position 823,799 of record VZRQ01003729.1, read on the forward strand.
GTCAGTGACACACACTACAGGGATGTCTCTCAAAGCAACATCTGTGCTGCTCCTCACTGATGTTAAAAAGCAAAGCATAAAAGCAGCACTTGGACAACCACAGCGACCATTTGCTTGCCTGGGATTCAAACTCCCAAGTCAATTCACTGAAGGCAAATACAGCTTTGCACTGGCTTGAGAAAAGAGAGCTATTATTTCACTGGCCATAATCCTAAACACTAGGAAGGGATTTTCCATCTACTGATTTTACAGTAAAGGTACTAAAAGGCAAAACTTCTACTCCATTTCCCTTCTCTAACTTTTCTCTGTGGAAACACTAAATTATGTGAAGAGAGAAATGGGTAAAATCAGCAATCACATAATGCTGGCCCTTGATGAATTGTGATGAGAAAAGAAAAATCAGCAAGCTGTTTTACAGTACTGATATCCTGATGAGCAAACCAGGCAGAAAAGTTTGGCTATCTACGTATGACATGGTTAAATATCCACATGCTTCATTTTTTACCCCTCTATTGCTTAAGGCAATACCCAAGTCCAAACCTATCATCTTTTAAACCAGGCATGGCTTTGCCAGGAAGCATAACTATTTCTAACAGCTGAAGTTTCAGACATTAATTTAGCTCTCTTTAGTCCATATAATCTCTTAAAATTTCAATGTACAGAAGTGGTTAGCAGAAAAAGTCAACAGTCCCATCAAGAAAGATGGAACACATTCAACACCAAATAAAGTTGCTTACAAGTTTGAAATTTTGTAGTTAATATTTCAACAGCAACATTCCACAGGGTAAAACAGACCTTTTATGAGTCAAGTCCCATTACCTTTCCCTGGTGACCCTAAGAAAGCCCTGGAACCACGTGCGTCACAGGTTTATTGGGGCAGGTATTTATGTAGCCATTGGTGTCCATCTGAAAACTGGAAAACACAGTGCAATGTGCACATGCTATCGGGATGCTGAAGAAATTAGTATTAAAAAGGGAAAAATCCTCATCTGAAACATAAAATTAATCACTGGGAACCAATTCCCCTGCACAAACAGGGAGCTGCAAATGAGAGTCTCTAGCCCTAGAGATTATGAGATAAGCCCTGTTCTGCCTGTACTCAGCAGTAACTTGGAAAACCTTTGCACTCAGTTCCTTGGGTTTTTTCTCTAACAGGTTTTGAGGGCCTGCCCACTACATGAGCAGAACACTGGCTGTTACATGAATAAAAATAAAGATAGACTATAGAATGGACAGGAGACTCAGAGAAGCTTCCATCTCCAAGTATGCAATTTTACCACAAAAATTATTTGCATTAACAAATCTTTAGGCCTTTTAATGTCTATTCTGAAACAGCATTTAAGTCAACAAAAAATGGAACAATTTCAACAACATTGGCATAACTATGCTACTGCAGTGAACTAGTATTTATTGACAGTTTCATACAGCACATAGCATGGTGCTAGAGAGCATCAGCTGCACCTACATACATATACAGAGGTAGCCAAAACAGCTTTTACAGCTGTTGTGAAACTGGATATGAAACACAGGAGAACCTGGTATTTCCACTGATTTATCCAGTTAAAAGTTTAGCTTTCATTATGATGAAAAGTACATCAAAAAATTAGGAATTTGTATGCTCTAACAGCCTTCTCAACGAACAAAACTGGCTTTCAAGGAGAAGTCTGAGAGGAAAAAGCCTCTTCTTAAGTTCTTTTACTTGAGAAATAAACAGGAGAGTTTCCTAACAAGCTCAGCATCAATTACAAGCTTACAGCACAAATACATGTCAGCTGCAACAGCATTGCTCAAGAAAAGTCACCCAAAAAGACTTCCAGCTCCAGATCTACTTTTCTGAATACACCAGACTTCAGATACGCCACTTCCAAGGTACCTCTCTGCACATGCCTGGAGCCAAGTACCCACACTACATACAAATACTCAAAGAAGATGTCAACATCACATGAAAGCCATTTTCAGATTCACTTTCAAAAATTCCAGCAAGCTCGATAGAATGTTCCCTCCCATATTTCTCCCACAGATACAGACAAATGCCCTTTAGGAAGACAACTTCCAAGAAACACACACAAAAAAAATATCTTTAGCCAGAGCTGGATACAGAGACCACAAAACCCCAGAAAACCATGTGCTGCCTCTGACAAGGCAGAAGCACACAGAAATTTGAACTCTCAAAGTCTACTAAAAAAGTGCAATATTTTTGACAGCATCAGATTAGTTCATGAAGAGGTTTGTGTTCAGTTCCAAACTTGTGCACTTAAATTTTCATCATTTTTAGGTCAGTTCTTCTCCCCGTGCTTTACTTCCAGCTGCAAAACAGGAGATAAAGCTTTCCTCTCTTTTCCAAGTGCCCCATCTCACTTAATTTCATGGCCAATTGTTTGAAACTGGAACCACGAGCTGACACAGCACCTAGTCCTAAATCTGGTATTACCCTACCACCTGCAAACCCTTAATAATACTCATTGTCCTGCAAAAATACAGTATTCCCTATAAATACCATCAATCAAAAATCAGCAGTTTTAATACCAGGTCTCTTTCAATTCTTGACATATTACTTGCAGACATTTCTGTGGCGTATTAAATTTACACATAAAAGATAAAGGACAAATGAAACCCTGAGAACAAAGCCTTCCCACGTCTGTTATTCTTTCTACAGAGTGACACAACTGGAGCAGATCTTTATCCTACCAAGTGGATTTCAAATTCACAGGGCATATCATTGTCCCAAGGCAGCCTACTCAATTCATTGCCTTTTATGAAAGCATTTTAATAGATAATGATACAAAGAACATGCCTGGTTCCTCACTAGGTATTTAAGTGGCACAGGAAAAAGAGAAGCCCGGATGAAATAAAAACGGCACCAAAGAGTCGTCCTGTGCCCTTCCCATCTGTAAATGCCAGCTTCCTTCTCTGTACTTCAGGAGGAGGTGGGGCTGGGAAACGCTTCTTTCAGAAGTTCCACCCTTCTTTACAGATGCACAGATTTCATTAATAGTTAACTGGCGACATACAACATTAACTTACTCTGGTATTCACAGCTTTCCATCCACGCTTGTCCCATGGTAAGCGACAGCTTGGGGCAACTTATTTGTAAGCTTGGGGCTTACAATCTTAGCAGAGGACAGACACACTACCCCAAGACTTGCTTTTCAGTGATTTAGTCTCACTAACTAGCTCACTTTGAAACAGTAAAATTCCAGTCAATTTTTTCTCTTAGCAGAGGACAAAAAAAGTGACAGACTGTTGGGCTGATAACCAACACTCATTCCAAAAATGCAGCAGCCAGAGCAACACTTAATGTTCTTAGGTTTAACAAACTACTGGCAAAATCACTTTGAGTTTTACCGTCAGTGGACTAAAGGTTCTAGGCTTGTCACGCAAGTAAACTGGAAAGCTCTTCAGAAGAAAATCCTGCCCCTTAAAGAGCTGACCTTACTCTTGTTCAGGTTAATAAGTCTTCACAGGTGCTCTGGAACAACCACTACAGAGGCTCTTGAGTGCAAGATCTCCTTCACTGTGAAGAACTTTGAACAAGAGAATGTCAATATTAACAAGGCCCTCTGGGCCATAATGTCGTGTATTTCAACATATAAATATTTGAAGCCATTTAAGTACGGCAGCATTCAGAGACCTCAGTGATAAAGAAGAGCTTTGTGAAACTGACAGGCACTCCAACAATAAACTCCATTTAAGAGTCTGCCCAGTCTCATTTTATCTAATTACTTACCTCCCTTGCAGGAATAGCATGCTATTAAGGTTTGCTGATTAAGATTTGAAGGCACTTTGAAGATTTATTGTACCATACAACCACTAATTATTATTGTTCATACCTGCATTTGGTTGGGAGAAATATAGCTATGTGCCAAATAATTTCTGTTCCACATGTAAAAATAAAAATATTTGCCCTGCTGTGCTCTTTAAAAAGTAAACAGCTAAAAGACTGCATTTTTACTTTTGGGCCTTCTCTCTCATAGTCTGTACGAAACATGTGGCTCGTACCAAGAGAAAAAGTCCCACCACAAAGGGAAAAAAAAGCAAAGACACTACAATTTCCTGCCACCAGGACAGGTGACATTTGTGCCCAGGTAGCTTCCCACTCTCAGGAACGCAATCTCCTTCCTTTCCTAGGCTTCTTCACTACTTCCCTTCAATGCCTTGAAAATGACAATGCTATGCCCAAGGTATCACAGGCTCATGATGACCAGCCACAGTGGTTATTTACCACTCATCCACACAGTCCATTTTTACTTTCAAATGCCTGTGAAGCTGTAAATAGACTACTGGGTCAAATCCTTTCACCAGGCTCTGTTATCCTGGTGAAAATATATGCAGTGTACTCACTTATGCTTTAACATTCTGCCCAACCTTCTCACACAGATACTTCCTTGCTCTTCCATCCACTCAAATGTCCTTGAGCCCGTGGTTCTCACAGCCTTCAATTCCACTCAACAACAGTCTCAGAATTAAGAGACTTTTTTTTCATTAAGCTGTTAAAACAACATTCTGTGATACAGCCTGTCTCCTTCTACATCTGGTATATTCAAAAGTATTTACTTTTACTGCACCTTTAACTTCAAAAAACCAAACAACCAGACTCTGATTAGGAAAAAATCAATATTAAAAACCTAATCTAAATAAGGTTCATTTTTTTATCATGCACAAGAAAAAAAAAGTCCCATTATGGAAGAAATACATTGTGTGCCTTTCCACTCACCAAACAGGGTTGTTAGGTTAAAAATGAGTAACAAAATATGTTTAAAAGTTAAGACTCTATGTTTTTCTCTCTTGCTGTCATTCTCTTCTTTCCTTAAATTACTACTTAGATTCTAGAACTGTTAATGGAAAGACATGTTTGTTGGCAAATAAAAAAAGACACTGCAAGTGAAACACATCTGCTGCATGTGAAAGCTGAACAGATATGTCCAATTGGTAGTACTAGGAGTGGTAGCAAATTCTGTTGTAACTGCACTACCAAAAGATCCTCTGACTAGATACTCTTTCCTCATCAGTATTTCTTGCACAAGACCCAAATTGTTTGTTTTCTCATTTGTACCTCTATCTTGGCTAATTCCAGCTCTTGCAGAAATGTCTTTAGAACCTATTTCTGACCATCCAAAGATAGACTTGCACAGGCGACGTTCAGTCAGAGGCCTGATGCTTAATGTGAACACCGACAGCAGTCCTGCTCTGGAATGGGTACTGAATGTCATCATTTCACTAACCTGAGCCCAAACAAATGACCGGGGAGTCATGACACCTCGGAATATATATATTCAATGACAGCTTTCTCACATGAAGTTCAACCCTCAGGAAAACGTCTGTGTATTCTGACCCAGTTTTGCTGCACAGTTTCACAAAACACGTCCTCTTCCCTGAAAAGGTTTCAGGAACTGATCACAGTTACTGCCCCAGCTAGTTCCACATGTAAAGACTTTCATATTCCCTTCTCCCAAACTCACACCTTAATAAGATGGCTAGACACAGATTACCTACAACCAACCTTACAGTTTCCATGTCCTACATTTACTTCTGATCCTACCTACAAAACCAAACCGGTTCCCAAATGTTTCCCCAGTAAACAGGAGGGGTACAGAACAGCTCCTGGCGGTTCCCTATGAAGTCACTGCCTTTGTTGTTTTAAACATGCAATTTAAAGAGAATGACACAATCTAGAATATGAGAGAGATTATCCTGCGGTCTGCGGAGGTGTCGATTGCTACGAGATAAAAAGCCAGTGAAACCTACGCTATTTCTCATCACCGGCCAACAGATTTATCCTTCATTTCTGCTCCTCCAAAAACGTTAATGAGGAAAAACTTTCCTCTCTGTTAACAAGTCCGAGGGCTGCGAGGGTTGCTTTGTTTGGCTGGCGCAGGCAAACCCAAGCCCTTCTCGGCCGGCAGAGCGCGTCCCGCTGTTCCGAGCGCCCAGACCGACCGCACGGGAACCCGGGCTGCAAGTCCCGGGTGGGAGCACCAACATCCCCCGCCGCTCCGTGCGGCCTTTCTTTACCCCCCCCACCCCCCGCCGCCGGCCCCGCTGCGATCCGAGAAGCGAAGCCAGGCGCTCGCACGCCCACCGGCGGCCATCCCTCCGGGAGAGCCCCCATCCCGCCGGGAAAGTCCTGCTCGGCGGAGGCCGCCGCCGGGCTCGCTGCCCCGCTCGGAGCGGCATCCGCGCACCTACCGCCCCTCTAGAGCCGCCGTCCGCGCTCGCAGGGCGGCGATGGAGCCGAGCAGCGCGGAGCTTCGCCCGGAGCGGCCGGGCAGGGCTGCTCTGGGAGCGCGGGCAGCGAGGCAGCGCGGAGCAGCATCTCCTCCC
>VZRQ01003729.1:832789-898670 GCA_013397975.1 Machaerirhynchus nigripectus
AAAAAAAAAGAAAAAGAAAAAGAAAAAAGTCCAACATAGGTGCATCTTACAGTAACTCTCACACAAGTCCTTGGCCCACAAAGCACCTTATGTTTGTCTGTGTCAGGTGTTGTCCTTGTATTATCTAAAAGATCCTAAGGAAATTATATGAGTGGCTCAGGAAGAAGCAGCAAAGGGAAATAGCTACCACAAAGATTAATGTCTGGGATTTTCAAAAGCAACAATTAATTTTGGGCATTTCCCAGTTTTGGTGCACAAACGGGGACCTTATTTTCAAAATGTACAAAACAAGGGGTATCTGAAGTTTGACAGCTTGATTGACAGGTCCCTTTTGGAGTACTGCCCATTTTATGTTTTTTTGACTAAATGACAGTCAATGGATAGGAAAAACACTGCTTACAAACATTTGATGAGGCTCAATGCCAGTGGAAGTATTTTCGGTCCCCATCTGCAATGAAATCCATTTGTAGGCTAATGACAGTGAAGTCTGTAGTGCTCTTGTAGGCCCTATATCAGTACAGTTGCAAAAAAGAGGCCTCAGATATATATGGGAGTATAGTTACATTGGTACCATGTAAAAAATAAACAAAAAAATAGGAAGTTTACTCAAAAAGTAGATCTTACATCAAGACTTACAGCTCTTGAGGATAATCTTCAAGGAAATCTAATTTACAGGAGCTAATTAGGTCTAGATACTTAAAACCTGACTGGTTGAAATAGTAGTAAATATACAGTAGAGAACAATCTTGCCCAGACAGAAATTACTTGTTCAAACTGGTCCTTTCTGCATTTAACTTTGAATCTATCTTAATGAAGGTTTTGTTTAGGAATATTACAGTGAAGAGTTAAATCAGAGCAGCGGAAGAGAGACATTAAAATGTATAGGGAGAGTAGGAGAAAAGGACTTGTTTTCATTTGAGATTTGAAATGAGATGAAAGGTCATTGAGGCTGAGAAATACACAAAGGCTGTCCCAGACTGCAGCCTGTTTGGAAGAAAAGGCTCTCACATCAACAGTAGCTAGATTGTATGGAGGGACAGACCAAAGTCTAGACGAGTTGCCAGGGGTACAGGGGGGCACAGAGATTTTTTTTTTTCAAAATTGTAGTGTTTCTATAATTCCTATAATTCTATAATTGATGACTCTCAGCTGACCAAATTGTAAAGGCCAGGCATTGAGGATTTTGAATATTCTTTTGTTGTAGCTCTCCAGCATCTGAAAGCATTGCGTTTATCTTCGATCAATTCATTCTTCTTGCTGCAATGCAACTTAGCATCATCCTGTGTGCAAGTGATAGTACAGCCTCTGCTGAGCACGGCGAGAGCTTCGTAGTTCCCTCAAACAGAGAAGGTGCTGACTTGTACACATGACAGCTTTGTATTTGGCCCTGATCTTCAGTACTCACAGGTCAACAAGAAATGCTGCTTATCTAGTGGTGAATTCTATGATTTGGAGTTCATCCTTTAGTTTTGTTTTTCATTTCATGCAATGGAAGTTTCACAATGACAGTTTCAGTAGGTGGATGTCTGCAGGCAAACAATCCAACACGTAGTTCCGGCATTTGCAGCGTGTGCACTGCTTTATTACACTTCCCAAGCTGTTGAAACTCCTCAGGCTTCTCACGCGAATTTGTTCTGCTTGATCAAATCCCACCTTGCTAAGGTGAGAGAAATGACTGGAAACGAAGTTGTTCATCTTTAAGGATTGCACAATTTTGCTATTTTTGACTAGCAAATATGTGCATATTCAGGTGGGTGATCTCAAACCTAACTGGAAGGGATAGGAATTGAATGTATTAATTGCAGTACTTTTCATTACAAGGTGGTAAACCAAGTAGAAGTTAACAAAGCAAATTAACATAAGCCAACCTTCCTTAACTTTTTTACCACTGATTGTTGACATCTGTAAGATTTTTTTTTTCAGTTTCTATCACTGATAGCGTTCACTCAGGGACACTGGTTGTCGCAACAGTGTAACAAACTCTCAGGTCCTGAACATTGTGCTCAGTATTTCCTTTATGCTTTTTTATGTTCCCCGTGCCATCTTTACAGAGGCAACACCAGGGTCCTTGCATTTCCTAGTAGTAGCCAAAGGTACATAAACGAATGTCTGACATTACAGGTGATGAAATATTTCAGTAAAGGTTAAAATATCTATGGATGAAGAGATAATAATAAGAGACACTGATGCAAACATGTCTGTTGAGTCATGAAATGCTTTGGAAAACCAGCAAAAAAAGGGTGAAGATAGACTCCAGGAGAATATAGTGAGAGAAACATAGAATTAAAGAAGTAGAATCCCTGTATAAACTACTAAAGGTGCTACCAAAGAGTCAGAAGAAAGCAAAAATAAGAAAATGTATCTAATGACATAGGAATGTACTTGCTGTTACGGTGCTTGAATTTATTTCCATGCTCATAAAAATCTCTTCTGCCTGTCTGTAAATCACTTAAAGGTATCATTCTCCAGAAGAGTTCTACAAGAATTATTCCAGAGTAATTACATTGAAATCTGTGGAATAAGTCCAGCTTTACATTGAAGTTACAGTGACCATAATCTGACCGTAGGTGACAATTACAGTGACACCTACTTACTCTACAAACCATTGTAATTTACATTTCTATTCACATTTGCCATAAAAAGCTGTGAACTAATTTGACCAAAAAGCTGTCTTGGGTCCTATGTAATAATAAGGATTATTTTAATATACTTTTTTAATAGTGTACAAAACTGTGCTTTTAAAAGCTATGTGTTGGGATATCTAATGATAACTTTGGTTTGACTAGTTAAAAAACTATTTTGTCAAACTAAAGGGACTAAGTTCTACCCTAGAAGTTAACCTTATCAAACAGTTGCACCCACTGAAGTGGATTGCTTTTAATTTTATTGGAAAAATAAGCAACAATAAGCACGTGCATTTGCATTTGTGCAAGCATTTTTTTCAGGATTTTATCTTGCTTTCTTAATTTCTTATTAACACCAAGCTTTCATGGCAATTTTACCTTTTTTGCAATTAATTATCAGTTAGTTTTGCTCTCATGGATTTTAAATCAAGTGCCTTTAAAAAAGAAAGAGATACTTATCTTTAAGAAGAGAACTCCTCCCACAGAGTGAGTGGCATCCCTTCAGCCTGGTAAATTTTGTCTTCAGTAATACATAGGCCAACCACCCTAGCTGACTTCTGTGAGAATTGCACATGAACATCCTGTGAAAAGTTTCACACCAGGGTGATTTAAAGAATTATCTTGATTAATATAATTACGTAATAATTGTTGGACACTTCTTTCCAACATCCATTTAGTCGTGTTGCACTGCTTCTCTTAGTAATGTTTTACTGCTTTGTTAACTGGAAAGTTTTTTTGAAGCGTGAAGCAGATGGAGCAGTGTGATGGACAGTCTTCTTCACCTTGCTTTTGTACTATGTATTTCCACAACTTGAAACATAAACAGATTTTCTAACAGTCATTAGCCCCAAAGAGAAATTTCTTTAGTATCCCCTGGCCACAAATTACTTTTAGAACAAGCAGAGACAGGAAACAGTTTGCAGCAGAAACACGCCCTTGGAAAAGTGTCTCACTTCTCAGAGACAAGTCATTGTTTAATCTGTGTGAAGGAAACACTTGACAATTGGGGTGAAATGTTAATGAATTGCTTAATTTTCAATTCTGCCTTTATAATCCTAATTATATATTTTTATGTATGCCTGGTCATATTTTGGCATCTGTAACTCCTGCCTCTTGAAGCTTTCAAAGCAGGTCACTATACAGGGTTTGCTAAATCTCACAACAAATGGAAGGGTAGTTATTATCCACATTTCAAAGGAAAAGCTGAGGCATGGCTTGATATACTCAGGGTTATGCAGGAAACTTGGTGCAAAGTACTGACTTGGTGTAAAGTTTTGACTCCCAATCCCATACTCTTCCTCCAGAAGAGCTGGTAGTCAGAAGGAATCAGAATCTTGCTTAGAGTCTCAAAGGTTTTCCTATGGCTACACATAGCAGTAGTTAATAATCTATTTTCACTTCACTACCTTTCATAGTGAGTCCTGTATTTCTTTTTAATTTAAAACAAGCCCTTTTCTCCCTGCAACTGGGGAGATTGTTTGGTAGAAGACTATCTTATTTAAATTTCAAAGGGCTTGTTTGCAAAATACTTCCTTATGGTGGAACCACTACTTTATGCTTTTAAATAAAATCTTTACTCAGCATGTTTAAAAATTACAGGGCATTGCACACAAGGAGCATTTCAGGCTACATTTGCAAGCAAATTTAGTGTGTACAAGTGCAGTCAGAGCATAAGAATGTTGTGATCTTTTGAGGAACTTCCACTGGTCTGAGGTTGCCACTTTTTGCCTCAAAACTACCGAGTATTCACGAGCCACCTAAAAATTGAAGAAACTGTATCTCATCCTTTTTGCTTGGAAGCTTGTATTTTTAAGAACCCAAGCATAAAATGTACCACATATACTTACTTATCACATGACTAATTACAGTGCAACTACTTTGCACTCATGGAATGCATCTTATTATGTCAATTACAGTCAGGCATCATCAGACCCACACAACTTTGGCTGAATCCATTAATAGGAGAAATAGCAATGCAGAGTGAGCTGAAGCAACAGCATGTGGTGGTACCTGTCTCTTCATAGCATCATTAAATCCACAAGCACTTCAAACACCTTCTTTTCAAAGTTAGCCCCAGCAGTCCATGGCACGGTATCATCAACGAAAAGGGACAGAAGTGTACAGCCGGCAACAGGAAAAGTCTGCTAATTCCAGTGCTTGCTCTGTGTCTGGACAGGAGTGGTGAGAAAACACAGCCACCAGTGAGACATTCTCTGTCTTTTATCACTACTGCTGTTAAGAATAATCTAACTCTAAAATAAAATAATCTTTTTTTAAAGTGTTTAATTCCCAGTTAGGCAGGAAATGTGGAATTTTTTTTCTGTTTCTTGTGCTAGGATGTGACTCCATTGTCCACACCTCCGTGTAATTTATCCCATTGCAAAGAAACAAAGAGAAAATATTAGTGCTCTAGGGAAGACACACTTACCATGAACGCAAAATATGTTGAAGGGATATGTCCAAATCATACAGCATGCCATGCAAATCATAACCACATTACCAATTAAAGATGGAGGGAAAAAAAGGAGTTGCCATTAAAGTTGTCATGCTTTTATTACTTGGATTATGCCATTGCACAACTACAAATAACACTTAGTCCCCTGTGATGCATATCGCAGTCGGTCTACCTGAGGTCAGAATTGGGAAACTGCCATAATTTACAGAGAAAAATCTAGGCATATGTTTTTCCACAGCATATTTTCTGACCCTCACGTACCAAAAGTCCTGACAACTTCAAGAACAGCAGACTAATAGAAAAAAAAATCAGGGGAATGCACCCAAAAGCAGTGTGAGCAAATCTATCTCTAATTTACCTGGTTTGTATGACAGTTTAAAAGGAAGCTTAAGATAAGAGGGTTTACCTCTACTATTGGATCAAACCCTTAGCTGAATGTGACTGGGGAGAAGTCTCTCTTCTGTTACAGGAAACTATTTGGCGTCAATTTTTTCCTGTACAACTTTTAAATAGACCCATTGTCTCTGAGGCTTATCAGTCAGAGATTTAAACAAGCAAACCTAGCCATATGTTCTGCACATTCAGGAAACAAAATATTAATAAGTATATTTTTCATTTCTTATTTTAATCCTACTGAAATAATCATTGCTAGATAACTGCAGGAATACATTCAGTGTGAAATCACCAGAGGAAAAGAACCATATTTTTTAAGCTGTATAAGGGTGGGAGTAAAAACATAAATTATTGAAAGGTATTTTATCTGAAGATCACTGAAAATTTTCAGAATTTATCTGTTCCTGGAGAAATATATCAGTATGTTTAAAACTAGTCTTAAAGATTTGTACTCCCTGCTGGTATGGCTGCCTTATTCCAATATGAGCAGGGTATTTTCTCTAAGGAAGCCTCAGAGGTTCCAATATTGAGTTGTCATTTTTCTTTATTCTAAAGAGATGCAGACATGACTCCATTTTAATATGAATCAACAGTCTTCTTTTTGGCAGCAGGCTGGGCAGTTTCACAATATTCAACAAACTTACCTGGGTAGTGGAACAACGCTGAGAACTGGAGCTACATTAGCTCAGAAGTTTCTGAAGTATTTAGCCAGAGAAGTCTGCCCTCTGATTTAAGACTCCTCTGCATGTAAACTGTGAAATTATTTTTTAAGTGGTCTGATCAGTAGTGTGTGTAAATAAGCATGAGCCTGTGTAGTTTGGTTATTCAGTCCTTGAAATTATTGTAGCAGACCAAGTGACTGCAAACCCAAGCCAAATGCAGTGGTTGCTCTTCCATGAGCAGGCAACCCAAATTTAGGACCTAAAAGCGGATGTACATGGCAAGTAAGAAAACCCAAATTTTTCTTGGTTTTTGGGCCCCCAATTGGAGTCCTTTGGGTATCACTACATATAAAATTGTACTGAGAAGAAAAGTACTTACCAAAAGAAAACCAGGGAGGATCAGAGCAGTCTATGATGTAGTTTAGAAAAGGCAAAAAAAGGAATCACTTTCAAAATTCCACTCTGTGGGCAGGTTGTTTTTTTCTTTTCACATCCTTAAGAGTTGTTCTTGTCTTTCTTGGGCAAAAATTAAAAGACAGAACAAAACAACCTGTATGGAGGTCTTAAAAAATAGTAAATACACAAGCCATCAACAAATCAGCAGTCATTTGAGTTGCACACATTAACTTCCTCTCAACTCACTTCAATCTACAGCAGGGGTTTCCTGTTACATCCCTGTACCTCAGTCTCCTTCCCTGGTGTAAACTGACACGGTACAGGAGACTTCACTGGAGATAAAGGACTCCTGGTTGTGTCCCACATGCAACAGACCACGTGATCTGCTCTTGGAACCTGAATATTCCCAGATCCAGGGAGGTTAGAGTTCGGTGGCATGGCCACACTCTTTCTCCAGGAGTGCAGATGAGATGACTTCACTCTTAGTTGCCTTCTTAGCCATTTCTTTGCCCAAGTAATACTTGCTGCCCATGGGTTTGTAATTCTCTACAGACTTGTTTCATTTTTGACTTGAAACATTCTGTGTATTTCCATCCACTGGGGCATGTCTTTCCATCTCTTTTCTGTCCTGCTTGGGCTGGGAGTTGCTTTCACCAATGGTGCAGCATCCACTTTATTTTATACATAGAAAATATAATTTTAAAGCAGGGTTTTTGGTTTTTTTTGTTTGAAGTGCATTAGTCTTCTCCAATGCCGGTGTCATTTGTCTTTCTAGCTAATACATCTGATGTTCAAAATATGGTATGAAGCACAGTTTCCTATAAATAATAGGAATTATTCTGTTTTAGAAAATGGAATTCAATGTGGATTTTCTCTGAAGGGAGATATTCCAAGAAAGTTAATTTACTGATACTGCCACAAATACACTGAAGGCAATGGAGCTGCACTGATTAACTATGCCTGCTAAAGCTCAGACTGACGTCCTTGCTACCACTGGTTGTGTAATTATTACCCAAGAAGGCACTCAGAGGATATTTTTTATGACACTGCTGGATAGCTTTCTATTATGGAATGCTAGCAAAACAGTTACCCCAAAGCAGATTTCTTAATGTACTTGCCCACTTGTAACTGGGTTAACACTGCAGATACTCTTTTCTGCCTCAGAAACATGCTTTACTGCAAACCTGTTCTACAGACACTTCAAGTCAAAGTAGTTAAATGTTCAAAAAAAGAAATGTGAAACTCTGCTGATTTTGTTAATTTTGTCTTGGGAATGCTGCAGGCTGCAATGTAATTCTTTACACAAAGGACGGCAGCATCTGATGTGCATCTGTTCTGCTCTGAAGAGAACAAAGCAGGTCCCTTTTCCCCCTGTTCATCTTTTTCATTGTTAAAGCAAATAATGAACAAAAGCAGATCGTCTCAGAAATGCATTTGAAATTAGCATGCTATTTAATCTTTCAGTCTAATATTTTGCTGTCTGCATGATTGGGTGTTAGGCCTGTTTTATGTTTTATATAGTCTGCTTCAAGCACTTGCAGTGAAGCTGCACTTTCTTGGCACAGGTAGCACACCATTAACATGACTGCTGTGACCAAAACCCCTGTCTCCTTCCACACACTGCAACAGGCAGCTTTCTGCAATAGCCCTATGGTCCTGTAATGCTGTTTCAATAAACAGAAGGATGTGGCTGAAATTCCAGTACTATTCATACAAAATATTTTTATGGATATATTTCCTCTGTACCATCTTTTACTTTCGTTACAGTGAAATTTACCTGCAGTCTCTTGCTAGCTCCTGCATGCTTTAGCATCCATAAATGAGTTAATAACAAATCCCTTACCTCTGTTTCTCCATTCTGCAGGCATGCAAGCTATCTTTCTATAATTTATAATGAGCTGATATCCGATTTTACAGATTCTTAAATGCAGGGAGGTCCAGGCAAATTTATTTCAGACTATGTGCAGGATAACAGAAGTACTTTAATGTACATCTTATTGTTGTTATTTGCAACCCCTTCAACAAGCTCTTATTTCTGATAAAAAAAGGTAGGGAAGAGGGAGGTGATTGGTTTTCTGCACATGATTTAAGTGGAGTTGTAGCCATCTTGGGAAGTTTAGCTCCAAATGTCAGAGACTGAATTTGCAGCTGGTTCAAGATGATGCTTACGGATGGCCTGTTCTGACTTGCAGCACTTCTAACTAAGAGAAGTGGGGAGTCACAGGGTGCTGTGGATAACAGAGCCATTATGCAAATGTACAACCTTAATGTTGTGCTGTTTGCACCAATAATTTTGTAAAAATCTGATGTCAATACAGAATGAGTTTCAGATTTCCCTCAATAAAACCTGGTTTAATATCCTGGTGGTATTGAAACTTCAGCCAACTGTTGGAAATGCTAGGCATTTCATTTATATCTAGTATCCCAGCCAAAATTACAAGAAAAAAAGGGGCCAAGATAAAATATGAAAATCGCCTTTTTTTTTTTTTTTTTAACTTAGAGTATCTTCCTATTTCCATTCTAATCAAATCCCTAAGTGGACAAAGTTACAGCTCTGTATAAAAAGTATTTATGAAGAATGTCTGGAGGAAAGACAAAGTGAGTTGTGGTTGTAAATGGATTTCAGTAGTTTAAAAAATCCAGTTGTAATCAAAGCACTAGAGTGAGGTATAGGCAACACATTAACACCATTCCTCAGTATCAAAGTATTTGAAAATAACTAAGATAGAGTTAACCCTGGCAAGATATTGTTTTCTTCTTCAGTATATTATTCAATCTTTAATTATCTTGCAAAGGAAGTGGCTGAAAATATGGTATCGTGTCAAAGATTTACCACCACAAGCCAGAGTATTACCACAGCACAGAAACTGACTATATCCACTACATTTGAATTGCAAGACAAAGTATTCTTTATTTGCTTTGTTGTTTTCCAGAGGGCAATTGCCAAACATGGCTGGACTTCATTTGATTATAATGAATAGTCTTGAAAAGCAGGGCTTGAGAGGTGAAAGTGCATGAAGCAGTCCACACTATGGCTCTGATTTCAAAGACTAGCTTTTATTTTGAGTCACATACAGAGTTATTCATACAGAGAAATTTTAAAATCTTGAGCATCTTTTCTGTTCTTCCTTCTAAAAAAATATAATTAGTTCAGGATGGAAGACACATGTAAGTCATTTCCTGAAATTATTATACTTTTCTGAAAATCTGGTGGTGGTTGGAGTTGAAATTCAGGGAGCAGAGAAGGGAATGGGGCTGTCAGACTTACACCATACTACTGTAGAGAAACTACATTTAACTCCTTCTCACACCAGAAAAAAATCAGTCACTATCAATAAAAAAAGAAAAATAAGCCAAAACCATTTGAGCTGCTACTTACTTACTTACATTACAGAAAATGATTACACTTAGTTGCAGCAGATAAGGAATTTCTTTTTCAGCCTTCATCTCTGTATAAGGCTTGACCTTGATTCTGACCTTGTTCAGGCAATTCTCCTCTTAGACAGTGAAGGAGGAGTTTTGTTTGAAGAAGGGCTCCTGTGTGAGCAGTGTTAGTAAAGGAGAATGTACACATGAGGTCTGAGGTGGAGGAATCACTGAAGCAAGTACCTGAATTTCCCTTTCTCGCTGAGGTTTTAACTCTGTTCTGCTGTGACACCCATGACTGAGATGAGGAGGAGACTGTAATGCACCTCACTAGTGAACTCTGCTCCTACAACATTTTGTCCTGAAAGGGGAAGACAAGATTTTAGTGTGTCAAGAACACGGAGGGAAAGAGTTAAATTTTAAAGGGTACTTTATAGGATACAAGGACACATCCCATACTTTTTCACTGTCACATTAGTCCTTTTAATTGCTATTTTAAGTCCTGCTCAGTTGAAGAATAGTAATTTTCTTTCCCAGCCTTAAGAGCTGCCTGCCTTAGTCTCTTAATTTTGAAGCTCTGAATGGGTAGGTCAGACCCATGTGAGTTAGCTAGAAGAGGCATCCCACAGGCAAACAATGGACTGGTTCTTAGCCTGTGTGACAATAAACATTCCAGTTCCCACTACTTAACCTCAGGGAAAATATTATGTGCCAACTGAAACAAAACCTACAAGTCGAATTATTTGGCATCAAAGGCCACAACCCCCAAACCAGCAATTGTTCTCAGGGCACCACACAGAAACAGAGAAGTCCACCTGGCATGGAGAGGAATGATAGGGAATCCACTGCTTCTCCGCAGCGCAAAACTAGCACACCTGAATTCATATGGTGGGATAATGTGTTGGCCACTCCCAGCTCTCCCTTTTCCCCCATCCTGGTGTGCATTCCTGTGTGTTGGTGTTTTAGGGGTAATCTTACACATGGTTACAATCTTACACATGGTTACAAAAGCCTAAGGCTCCAAAAACACATGTGGCATTTAACCCACTGTTGACCTGGGCTGAAGGTGAAGGTCTGATTTGGTGTTATGAACAACCATTTGCCTACAGGGAGACCGTTTCCCACTAGCAGGTGTTGTTTTGTTCTATTATGCTCATTAAGCTTGGTATTTCCTAAAAGAGTGATGACTGAAACCAGCGTGGCTGTCAGGTATTCATTCATCAGTTCAAAATGCTGAACACAGCATCAACAACCAAACTGCCTGAAGTGTCAGAGCTGTTTCAAGCAGCTGGTCCTCAGTCCAGCAGTGTTCATTTGGGTTGATTATTGCAAAAAAAAAAAAAAAGCCACTGTGATAGATTAATTTGTTAATACTACTGAGACAGTTGTGTCCCTCAGCAGTTATGGAAGGAAGAAAACATAAAATATCCTCTGCATTGCAGTGACCTGGAGGCAAGTCTACACCCTTATTTCAGTGTTGTGTTGTAAGAAGAAAAATAGAGCAAGCTATTGTGCCAAAATGTTTCCAGGGATATTTTCCCCAAACACCTGCTAATTGAAATGAATTGCTGCCTATATGCCATGTCATTTACTTTTCTAACTTGCCTTTGAACATTCTAAGCACTGTGATATGACTTACTCACACACACATGGCACAGATGAGAGGTAATTCGTGCTTAAAGAAACACCCGACAGAAACTCTCTGCCTGAGACAGGACTTACTGGATTCTGTTTCACAAAAAATTTGGTAAGGAAATATTTTCCATTTGGCTTGTTGAAGGAATTGCACTTTTTCAGTTAGTGGCTATGTTGTTATTTCTCTGACTGTTCTTCCTCTTAATGCTCTTCTGTGAAGAAAAAAAAGAGTGCTCTTGTGTGCATTTACTGTGTTATGTAGCTGTTCCGTGCATATTAACTCTAGACCACCCAAAACATCAAATGACAGTATGAATTCCTTGCATGCACTTCCCTAGTTAGTGCAAATCATGAGCTCCTCACAGCAAAATTACAATGTTGATGCACTAACATTTTTTCCCTCTACTTGTAACACACTTCTTATGGGCAATGTAGCAGGAATTTGCATGTGATCATAATTTCAAATGGCTTCTCTGACATGGTGAAATGAGAGATGTGATAATTACTGAATGCTATTATCTTTAAGAGAACTCATTTCCTGAGCTGATGGGGTAGCCCCTAATAAATAAATGCACTAGAGCATAAAATAGAAGATCAAAAGCTGTATCACTTGGCAAAATGTGTGGTTTCTAAAATGTCGCCAAGTTTGCTCTATGTGGGAGCAGCAGCTTCAATTGTAGAGCTCTAAATGAAAGTTTAGCCTATTACTAGTAGTCATTGGCTGTTTCCACTGCTAAAGAATTTGCTACAGAGGTAAGGAATAATTAATAATTAATTAGTACTAGGATAAGGTTGATCTCCATAGTTTGGTGGTACTGGTTGAGACCCCACCGGGAGTGCTGCATCCAGCTTGGGAGTCCTCAGCACAGACCCTGTTGCAGCGAGTCCAGGGGAGGCCATGAAGGTGATCAGAGGGCTGGAGCACCTCTCCTATGGAGACAGGCTGAGAGAGCTGGGATTGTTCAGCCCGGAGAAGAGAAGGCTCTGCAGAGACCTTGTAGCACCTTCCAGTACCTTAAGGGGCCTTCAAAAGAGTTGGAGGGGGACTTTTTACAACGGAGTACAGTGATAGGACAAGGGAGAGTGGCTTTAAATTGAAAAAGGGCAGGTTTAGATCTGATCTTAGGAAAAAATTCTTTACTATGAAGGTGATGAGGCACTGGTGCAAATTGCCCAGAGAATGCCTTTTGTGTTTAAGTGCACATAAAAAAAAAACCAACAAAAAAACCACCTAACCAAAGAGAAAACAAATAGAGCATAAATTTGAAAATAACACAAAGGAATTTCCCAAAATGGTAGTGTTGTTCAATTGCCCTGCTGTCTGATGGCTAAGCTATCCAAAGGGAAGAGGAATATGCTAACATAAATTGTCTATTTGGATGTAGGTTTGCATGCTCTGTTGGAAGAAGTTTTCACTACATAATTTCTAGTTGGTCACAGACCAGACAGTTAAAAATGCATAAAAGGTAATTGTCTGAATTCTTTTTGGCCTCTTACTTTCAGGACTCCAAACAGTTTTGAAGAGACTGAGGGTGGCTAAATCTACCCACACCTCCAACTGGTTTAGCACCACTCTCTTCTACCCCTCAGTTCTGCTCATTTGACCTTCTTTCTTGTTATCCCCTGTGCTACTGGGAGCCGTTTACACTCAACCATACAGAAAAACTATTGGAAAAGGAAGAAAAGTTAACAAAAACTTATTGAAAATGTAGAGTTAGGCTTTGCCCCTAAATCTGGAGCATCTAATAAATGCTCCAGACCATTAAGTACATGATGAACTGACCAGGGTCCATCTGGCTGGAGAAGAAACCCAACAAGCATATGATTTACAGGCTCGCTGAAATTTGCCCTTGCAGGAGCCTTGAGCACATTTATGCCTTTAGGTGTCACTGTTCACCTGTACCGTGAGTCCTCCTCGCTGAAGGGAGCTGTGCCTGTGTCACACCAGCCGAGTGAAGAAAGATTCTGAGGCTGCTCTATTGCTACATTTCTCCAATATCACATTCAGAGGAGCAAGAGGAGTGCAACACTAACCTGAGATGAGGGATCTGATCTAACACAGAGCAGAAGCTGGGACAACTATGGTTGTCCTCCTTCAGTAACGCTGCACATTCTGATTTTTGAATTTTTTTTTTCCCCTCCGCAGTTGCTGCATGCTCCTGTGAAGTGGTTGCAACACAGTGCAAATTTGATGTACGGTCACAATCCTGCTGGATTTAGTGTCACGCCACAGTGGTAGTAAATTTTTTGCAGCAGATGTGCATGTGATAGCTGTTTAGAAATCAAACATTTAAAGTGATGGACAGCTTGGTGGTCCTGTCAGCTTGTTCATGCTCATAATTATGGCCAAGAAGGGAAATTAAAACAGCCTTCATGTATTTCAGAAACCATGTGACAATTTTGGCAGATGAATTATCTTAGCAATGCATGCTGTAATTTGTTGTGTCCACTAACCCTGTCGTGTGCTTGTGACAAAATGTCAGAAAGCTAAAACTGATGACTACAACCGTGCTGAAACCTGACCAGCATTGTCCCACTGACCCACCTGCAGTCAGCAGCATGGTGTTGTGTTGCAGTGTTGTTCAAGATGTTACTTTTCTCCTTTCTGACAAAAAAATATGAGAGTTCTGTACTTTGCCAAAAATTAGTGTTTTCCTTTATGCAGAGAATCATTATAATTCTTCAACTACCTGGCATTTCAGAAAGACATGCAGTAAAACACTCAGAGTACTCCTGCTTTGAGAACATAGGTGTGCTTTCTGATCTGTTACATGGCATTAGGCTTTTGAAAATGAATTTGGACAACGTTCTGACTGCTTGGAACTCTGAAATCAGTGGTATTCAGACATTAGGTTTGATTCCTGGACTATTTCTCATAATGCTCATTGATTTTAAAACCAGAGCTTCATTCTTTAGTCCACTCAATGACATGCTGGACCTTACAGTACTTCTAATTTTACTGAAGAGAGCTTTTGCCCGTACTCTGAATTTACGTGTGTTCAAACCCTGTTAAGTCTGAATTGAGGCTGACACTAAGAAAGAGTCTCCATTCCCCCCTGAACACCCATATCCACAAACCTTTCCCTGAAAGGCAAACTGCTCCCTGGAAAACAGATGTGGGGTAGGCACATTTAACAGCACCCTGTGGTGACATACCTCCAGGACTTTCACTGTTAGGGTACTCTGGATAATTATTCATATTAAAAAAAAAAAAAAAGAAGAAGAAAACCAAACAATAATTATTTATTCTAGTTGTGATTTAGCATTCTGATTATATCCTTTTCCTTCTAAGATGATGCAACTGAACTGGAAAGATAAAACTATATCCAAGTGTTATCAATGCTTTGACAGATTTGTCCTCAGCATTCTCTAGATATCCCAAGAGCAGGGGTATCTAGAGAATGCTGAGGACAAATCCATCAAAGCATAGGCATAAATATATCTTCCAAGGCAAAAAATTCTAGAGGCAATCTTTCTGAACATTTGTTGATGGCAAATCAAGACTCAAAGACATTTTTATAGTATCTGCCATCAATTTGTTAATTACTATCAGCTTCATCTTGTAACATCAGACATGTCTTTACCTACCTAGCATTAACAGCAGAAAGGGGTTTTTTACAGCTTTTTACCTCATCTACACCTTAAGCCATTAACTGCTCTGGAAAATAGAAAGGGTGTTTTGTTGCATTGGCTACTTCTTTGTAATTTCTTCCTCGTGGGTTTGCAAGTATCAAAAATAATTTCCCTTCTTTCCCCTGGTAGATGTGGAGTTGAGTAGGGAATAACTTCACACATTTTAAATTTAGCCCGGAGGAATGTTAAATGCCTCCATTGTTAGTGGCAGGCTTATGATGCAAGAAAGGCTAAAATCTTCCAGGCAGCAACAACCAACCATTCCCCATAATGGGACTTACTGAACAAAAGCCCCAGTCTATCCATTAAACAGACATATTCAGAAATAGAGCTATTTTATCCAGCACCCTAATTCCTATTTCATATATAAGTGCTCCTAGAATGGGGCAGAACATAATATGGAAGCATCAGGCGACAAACAACATTTACCCCTTCCCAGCAGTCAATTTCAAAATAAGACAAATACATTAGGACACTGGAATTAATTTACCAGCTAAACTTTCTCCCTGGCACCTTCCATTATACAAGAAAACGTGTTTTCGTGGAGGCAGAGCAGTTTTGCAATTCAGGCTCTAAGCTATGCCATTAACGAGGGGCTGGGAGAGCATGCTGAAAAGCAACGAAAGTCTCTGTCTGTACTTGAAGAGAGTCCCAGCCACGGAGCAGTGGATGGAGCCCGCAGAATCATTGCTTTCTAAGCATCAGCACACAGAAACAATGCAAACTGAACAGCCTTCAGCAGAGGGTTCCACAGGAGAAGCAGAGCTTCACCTCTGCCATCAAACCAGGAGGCAAGCGCCACGTGCAGATCACACAGTCACACTTACCGTGAGGGCACTGCGGGCTGGTCTCGGGGCACCCTGGCGGGCCTCACAGCACTGTGGTACATGTCCATCGGCTGGAGCCCAGGGTTGCTCACTGACCTTCACCCCGCTGCTTTGCCTCAAGCAGAGAGGGAGGGGGGGTTTAGCAGAGGCACTTTGATCTCCTTCCACACAGACGATTCCATCGATCTGCCGCAGCCCTCAGCGTGCAGCACGCATGGCCTCGCACCGCGCGCGGGGCGTTCAGGCCATCACACGGGCTTGTGGGAAGCTAAAGCGCAGTTACAGCTTCAGATCTGGATTCAGTGATGTATAAATCACTGAAATACGGCCATAAAAATTGAGGCTCCTGAAAAGGGCAAACCTCCCAAAAAAAAGACGACCCTTCAGTTGTTTCGAAAAGCACCCAGTAAAACAAAAAAGCTGGTCCCTATATGAAATGGGTCCCCCTGTTTTGCAGCAAGAATCACGAAGCCAAAATCCCCCCACCACTGGAAATCAGAAATGGTGTAGGCTTGGCCAATCTCTGCATATACAAGCTGGGAGAAGAATAGCAAGTCAAAACAGGAGTACTACCATGCATAGTAGGCTTGAAACAACATTCAAGTACCAACAGCTATAAGAATTTCTTCCCTTACAGTTCTTACAAGGTGCTTTAGTTCATCCTTTTCTGCAGCTCCTGCCTTCAAATTGTTTTGGCAGAAAGCTGTTTGTGATTTTAATTTTCATCTCTATACATGATAAATCCAAATACAAAAATGTCCTTTGTGTATTATGGTTTGACTTGCTCGGAAATGGTATGGACATAGATAGCTTGTGCAAGAATTGAAATATCAACAATGTTTTCCAAATGATAGCACCTCTCTTCTTTTTGTTTTTCATCTAGAATGAAGTGTGTTCAACTTGGTGAAAAATCAGTCTCCAAATAGTAACTCTGCAGTTGGTATGGGGGTTTGGGCATTGGGGTTTTTGTTTGTTTTTCTTCTGGGTTTGTTATTGTTGGCGTGGCTTTGGTTTACATTTTTTAATAGGGGAAGAGGTGGGAGAGGGACTAGCTTTTACTTGGCAGATTTTCTTCATTCTGTCCAGTCGTGTCAGAACAACATTTACCCCACCCCCTCCAATATTTTTAGGCAGTCAGCCAGAGGAATACACTACAAAGCTACTCAAAGACAAAATGTCTGAGTCTCATATATCTTAAGATACCTTTACATTTCTGTAGTGCTGTAAATGCTTCTTAAATGAAGCCCACCCAAAGCAGCACTGAATTCAGTAATCCTGGCAATGTCCATGTGTTTACAGCTTTATCTGTGTCCCCTAGAGAGGGCTGAAGGAAAAGAAACAAGAAGCCAGGAGAGCTGTAGGTGCATACTTCCCACCTTCTTCATTGATACCCTTCATGCCATTCAAATAGACTCCGGAATACACTACTTTAATTAGCAAAGCTTGTTTTAAAGTAAACAACACAAACACTCCTTATAGGACAGTCACAGTCTCCCCTGCTAGACATACAGGCTTTTTGGCAAGATCACATTCAAACAGCATGAAATTCACCCATGGGCACGGTCCCGAGAAGGCCCTTGCACCTCTTTAACTTCCATGTAGCTGCTCTGGATAGGAGCAAGTGGTTTGGGGGATAAGGACAGTTTTTCCTCCAAAAAAAAAAAGATGGTCCAAATCCACGTCTGTAAAGATCAGCAGTTTTACCACTATAAGGTCATAAAGGTGTAATATAGGCGTCATGCATAGAGTACATACCATATTTCAATTGAGTCCTGTCCCTGAGTGACTTTGAGCCCCTCTGAAAGTCACAACGCACAACGCGCCTGCAATGGAGCCCTGGGTTGCCATCTCTGCTGCGTTGTGCTCTCTACTGGGAACACTGCAAAGTCATTCAACTGACAGGAGTCAAGACAGCAGTGAGAAGAGTATCCTCATGAGGAAGCTCTGGCAGGATTCCTTTTGACACATGGGAGAACATGAGAGTCCCATCTTAGTTCAGTAATTGCTAAACAAACAGAAATCGGAAATCATTAACGCGACATTGACCCATAACACACTGATCACTGAGGGCCCGTTCTCCCCTGTGCCACACACAGGGAACAACAGATGCTCAAAGTAAACAGGGTAAGAACAAAACAGTATGGAAATAATGTTGGTTCCTTAACAAATGTCTTACTGTAGTCCATTTATGCTGACTGACACCAGTTGCTCTTTTCAGTTATAACTGCGCAACAAAATCAGACATGTCTCATCTTCCAGTCTTGATACTGAGCTGTTGCTTTTGTTGATTTTCTTTTGTTGGTCAAGTTATTTAGTTTTTCTTTTTTTTCTTTTTTTTTTCTTTTTCTCTTTTTTTTTTTGTTTCTTTTTGTTTACATCTACGTTTATCAACACTGATACATTACAGATCTTGTTAGTTATACTTTGAAGTCTGATCATGCAGAACTACAGGCAGGTGCAACTTAGATCTTATTACAGGATGGACATGGCAAGGTGAACAGTTGTTTTTGCTAGTTAAGATCTGGAGCTTTGTTACTGTTGTGGCTTAATGTATACTGGCCATAAGTCCCACTTACCCAATTTACTAAATATACATGATTCTATATGTACACTGAAACTTCCAGCACCCTCCTTTATCAGCATGTGACTGATTCAGGAGAAGGTCAGAGGTCAACCATATTTAGGCAAACAGCGGCCTTATTGTAAAAGATTTTAACAGAAATAGCGTGTTGGATTATTACATATTAGTTACAGAGGAAGGAAAAAAATAAATCCATACAACTATTTACATTATAAATACCTTGCTTTCCAGAAGACAAGAATGGCCCTGTTCAGTGAAAATTAGCAAAAGAGACCTGTCTGAAACGATAAGCATGGTAAGGATACATTTATTTCCCAAACTGACCGTGTCTTCCTTCAGTATGTGCTTTTCAGCTTTTCACTGGCAATTAAAAAGGCACCATTAGCCTCAGTTGAAGTTTTTCAACATTCTTTTGTCGAATCAAACCCTCTTTAAGACTCAAACTTGCCATAGGTCAATGAGCCTGAACATGCATTAAGTTAAACATTTCACCTCTTGCAATCAATAGCTGATTAAAAAAACCCAAACCAACGACAAAAATGAAAAAAAATATCAGGCCACACTGGCAAGTTCCTAATACACTAAGCAAATTCCACTAAATTCCACTGGACAGGTCTGTTTTCCAGCTCATTGGTGAAGATGACACATTCACCATTCCCCTGCATCCCCCAAGCATCTTAATAATTAAGACATTACATATTCATATAATATTCAAACCTACTGCACAATGATTTTCTTTTTGTGTGTGTGTGTGTGTGTGTTTGTGGGTGAAAAAGATCACCTTGAGCTTGCAATTAGTTAACTGTGTCCTTTGTAAAGTGGTGGAAGTTCAAATAAGCACAGCCATCAGATTCTTGAAGATGTGTGATTACGTTACAATTCCTCTCCTTACCCACATCGAGAGCTCGGATCAAGCATGAGTGGAACAGAGGTTCTAAAAATCCGTATGTACACCCTCTCTTTCCTACACATACATACAGAAGCAAAGAAAAAGAAAAAGCCTAAACATAAATAGAACCACTAGATCAGACTTTAAAAAGAAAACTAATTGTTCCCTGCAGGTTTTCTTTCATATTGCTCTCCCTGGAAGCACAGAGTTTGTTGCAAAATGCCTTTTTTGTTTGTTCGTTTGTTTTTGCATGTTTGAATTCACACAAAATTTTAAACTCTCAATAAGCATGAAGGAAGAAATATAAATAGATCTAAAGGAATGGAAATAAATAGATCTGAAACTAAAATAGTTTTTGATCCTTTGAAATACTGTGAAGCTTGCAATATATATAAGCTAGCATCGGTTACTAGAAATTATTTTGAATTAAAATACTCTAATTCCATTTTACACTGATTCCAGCATATTCAAAACACTCTTTTAGTAAAAAATTTGGGAGATTTGCTGGAAGTCACTCTCTCAGGCAGTCCTAAAAGTTACTATTAGCATGTTTTTAATGAGAAAATGAGTTGTGGAAAAGAAACCACTGGTGCTTACTGACAAACTTAGAATACAACCCGAATCAGTTAAGTAGTACTACTTTGGGAAATGCCCAATAGGCACTGCAACAGGTCTAATTTCTTCAGTGTTGTTATCCCAGACTTAGAAGGCAAAGCAATATATATGAAGATAAAGCAATACATATGAACCAAATTGCTTATAAATTGGGAAGAGTGACATAGTGACATGATCTTCTGTCTCGTGTAACCTTTGGAGGCCAATGCTGTGCAGGAACTGGTGATTTCCAGAGGAAAACCATCAGTGCATTAGGTCTTAGAAAACCTGATCAGGCTTTCTGTAGCTTTGTTGGTTTTGTTGGGGTTTTTTTGACACGCTACCATACTTGCATTCCAGTTTAAGTCTGTTTTATGTAATGCAAGATTTCTATGATTCATGGATCTATTTGTGCCATGGAATTCTAGATGGGAGGGGGGAACATCAACCACAATACAATTTGCATAAATCACTGTGACCAACTCAAATATCTGAACTCTCTGAAGATCTGTTGTAATGGAATATAGTCAAAACTTGCAAGATAATATTCCAGCTACCAAATCAGTATCTGAAGACTGTTGGCAAAAATTACCAAATATTTTGGACTGAAAACATACATAACCTTGCATCAACTTGTAGTAAATCAATACCTCATCCTCATTTAAACTCAGCAGCGAGAAAGAAAATGGAGGAAGGGTCTTTTAAGAGCTGTTCTGACTAGTTCTCTGTCTGGAAAAAAAGCAGGGATGTTTTCCAGCAACTTTCTTCTCTACTGTCTCAATGCAGCTAGTGCTCTGAGCAGTCACTGAGAGTTAATACTCCTGCCATTCTCCTCATCCTGCTGATGCCTATATACATGACTTAGGTGAGCCACTTGTGACAGAATTTCCTTGGGTATTGAGGCACTTGTGACACCAAGAGGCTCTTAAGCATATTTTCAGAAATGCCAAGGTGTCCAGCTGTCATTCAGGATGATGTAAGTTATGCCACTTCTGACACAGGCTCTGTGATTGCCCCTTTAGCGCCTAAATATCCTGGAACATCTGTCATAGACCTTTGGCTTCCCAATTTCCTTCACTTCTGCAGTGGTGGCAATAATGTTTACAACTGCAAACCTCAGACAATTAAGTGAAAATTGTTGCCAAAGCACTACATTTAGAAACAGGTTAAGCAGAAGTAGGTTTAAAAGATCAATGGCAAAATTAAGGAAAGCATCTATCATTATCAAGCTGGACAAAATTTTGGAATAAAGGGGAACAGATTTGAAGAGGACGAATCTAGAATCAGGAAAAAAAAGTGGTTTCCCTTAAAACAGCCTCAGAACATCATCACTGTGATCCTTTATTCAAGAGTACATGTGGTGTTGTAAGGTATCAGCTGACAGCACCGAATTCCTGCTACAAAGCAAAACAAAGGATGCTATTCCTGCTTGATGGTCGCTACTTCATTTTGAACGTACAAGGACCAGAATTGTAAAGAACTAATGCTCTTCTTCATTGATGGCTTTTCTTTCTAGTGTCCAATGTGGACAGCTCCAAGTCTCCCCCAGACAGAGCTTCTCACGAAGGAGACTAATTTGAGGACAAAAAGAGATGCAGTAATTCTTTTAGGCCCCATTTCAGCAAGGCACTTAAGCACATGCTGATGTCGATCACCGCTGAGCAAAGGACAAAAGCACACGCTAGGTAAATTTTTGTAAGCATCCTACAGTCTCCATGAGATGTTTGAACAAGCACTGGTGCTCAGCAGAGTCAGGGAATAAAGCTGCTTGTGTAGCTCCTGTGTTGTGAGTCCATTCAGCGCCGACCAAAGGACACCTTCTCTGGTGACTGCTTCTCCACCCTGCACTCAGGAACCCAAACAAGACTGAACTATACCATGGGACTAAGAGTATGGTTTTTGGCTTCAAGAGATGAAACGTGGGAGGTCTACAAGTCTCCATCTACTATAAATGGCTTCTCTGCTATTGCCTCTGCCACATCTCCATAGTATCACTGGCAATGAACTGGGATTACTCCAAGTTTCTACAGTCTACACTGGTGATATTTTTGCAGTTTCTCTTACATACAGCTTTGTCTTGATGAGACTTAGCTCAGTTTTGTTTAAATAACACACCCAAATGGTGCACACTAAGGAATGTAAAGTAGATACTAGTTACCTGAACATTATCAATATGTATCTATGGTGAATTAAATCTGGAGGTGATATATTTAATTATTGCTAAGAAGTCACCCTTGGTGTTATTGCCTACATACCTACAGAGCTTTGCTGTTAACCTTTCAATACTACTATGATCATTGGCTTTGGAGTGAGACTTACATCACTCAATAATAACCTGATGTTTCATGGCTTAAGAGAGAATATTGCTAAATATATTTAGCAGTAGTAAATTATTGCTTTTAAAAGTACTGCTCTGAGTTTTTAGAACATTAACAACCTAATTTTATTCACAAAAAAAACCAGATAAAAATCCACCAAAAATATAACCAGGGAGAAAGTCCCACTTGCTACAGCAATTCTGATGCAGCTCAGACTTACCAAGTCTGAGTTTATTTTATATCCTTGTAATTTTTATCTCCCCTCCTCCCCACCCTGGAGAGAAGTTTTTTTCTTCCCTTTCTTCCCTTTGAACAAAATCTGACTTGATACTCATTTTTTTTTTCCTACCACAGAATGGCAGGCTTGTAAGCCATCCAATGGAACAGTCCTATTTTGGTAGAGTTTTGAATACAAAAGAATTAATGAATTTAAAATATCCACTAACACAGTCTAAACAGTTTCTCTCTCTGACATTTGGAAAAGCATTAGAGTAGGATTTAGCTCATTTTAGTTTACATGGCACACTTTGGTAAAAGGACAGATGACTCGGATTTTAGTTAATTTCCAACTCAGATAATGATGACCTTGCAGTGGAAAATGCCAATTGCTGTTTTGGCTGGAAAAATATTCGGTTGTTCTTACATTCTGTGTAGAGTTTTATCATTCTCTAGTAAAAACACTGGCTGTTACTTACCATGGGAAATCTTCTGTTTTATTACCTGGCAAATTCAGTCACTGTTGGGTTCCTCAGAACTTGTCCAAACTGCCCAAGACCCCTGGCTCTGACCCTTCCAGCCCAGCGCACGAGCTGATTGATAACCTTGGCTGTTACTTAGAACATAGGAAAACTATATGCACTCTGTGGTTCTTTTCCATGTAACACAGCTGCTAGAACTTCCCGGGCAGTCCAATGATTTGTCATGAGGAAATGAACAGCCAAGCACCCAGAGAAGGCCTTTTCTCTGAGTAGCAGAAGTGCCTGCAAGGGAATGATGAAAAGGGAAAACAACCTCTAAGCTACAAACACACACTGAGAGGGAGTAGGCTGCAAATATCCTTTCTCTATCTAACCCAATACAGATCTAGACATAAAATAAAAACAAGTTGGTGCATGTCCTTTTGATCATAATCTGCTCATTCCCCAACCCTGTCATACCCTCTAATTTACAAACACATGTGTAATTCAAAATAGCGCGCCTAACTATGACCTAAGATGATAACTCACTTAACATTGACAGAAAAAGTTGCTTACTGATACCTTTCTGGGCTTAGACATGCATAAAAACCCTCCATTCTTGTTCCCTGTAGCTTGCAAAGATACATGTGCTTCCTTCTAACCCGGTCTCAGCTCGGCATATCTGCTCTAAAAATCAGAACAACAAGTCTTAACATTCACAAACTAACATTTTTCTATGAAGCTCTGCGGCTTCTTCTTTCAATAAAACTGGTTATTATTTCAAAATATATATACAACTCTCAGCAGAAATTTGGTGCTACATCTTCAAGTGTCTGAGGGAGCCACAGTTCTATGTGGTTATTTACACTTCCACAAGTCCTCATACAGTATATGCAACCTCATCAATGAGCAAACAGACAGAATATGTACTGTAGTATCCCATATGGAGTTAAGCAGTTCGCCTGGAATGGGCCATTTATAGTTGTGGAGTGCACACTAAGAGCCTATGCAGATGTGCAGGCACACAGCTGCATGCACTGCCAGGATGCTGTTGGCACGTGTGTGTATGTGCTGTTTGTGTATGAGGGAAAATGCATGGAGGTCCCTGCCTGCCTCACCGGGCAGGCGGCAGAACAGAGAGTGAGGGCAGACACACGCTCGTATGGTGGAGCGTGGCTACTGCACACCTTGTCATGCCAGTGTGAAAAAGACAGTTGCAGGTTGCTGGTTTTGCAGCCATTCATTTTACATCTTGTGGGGAGGGGGGTAAAAAAAAGGATTTCTTCAGTTCCTTTTTTTTCCTTTCCCCCCCAGTAAGCATCACTGGAAGAAGACCAAAGCAGAGCAACTATAAGTTAAATATACACTTGAGCTTAGCTGCATTACATAACTCTGTAGGAGAAGCAGGCTGAAAAGATTTGTTTGTATGTTTGCTTGTTTGTTTGACTTAAATCTTTGTATTTTATTTCTCTTTCTTTTCATCTCTTAGCTCCCGTAATTTTTCCTCCTAGGTTCCATCATCCTCTGAAGAACGCTGGGTTTCGCAGGCAGGCGGCTAGTCACCTGCAACAACCGAGGGGTCCCGCAGAAGCTTCCAGGCTGCTGTCCGTGTCAGACGCCAGGGTTTGATCCGTGGACATGGATGAGATGTCGTTGACAGATGAGGATGGAGGGAGGCTCTCACTGCTGTTCACTGCTGCACCTGTGCTACGAAAACGAACACCAACGTGATTAAACCCGAAACCCCAGAATGTGCCGCGCGTTAAAAAGCAAAGGGCGCTTACCTTGTGGTACACTGACCATCTTACACACTGACACATGTTAGCAGAAAATGGGCCATACAAACTTTAGACATTAGGTACTATTAAATATCTTACCAGGAAATTCTCTCCCTCAACAGCCTGCTTTGAAAAGTTATAGCTCGTACAGTGTTTGTCACCCCACTTTGTTCTAGCCTTCTTGGAGTTCCAAAACACCCAACAGTCAGAGGCGTGCTAGGATCATACAATGTGTGATCAAAACAAAACCAGACCCAACCTATTCCTCCATATTCTTCTCATAAAATTCCAGTTTTCTTATTGGAAGTCTAATAGAGTGGGTGGGATCAAATCACCCAGTGGCAATGCAGAGTGGTTTCTTTCTCTTAGGTAAGGATTGGGTGATTAAGCCCAAGATTTCAGCTGCAACTGTATTTTTGTACATCCAAGTTTACTTTGCCTCTCTAAAATTATGATGGTACCAGATATTATGCAAAAAATCACTTTGACTTTAGGAAATGAAGAATGAACCTTTCTGAGATTATCATTAAGGCAACTGAACATTTATCACATCCCTGAATATCATCAGAAATTATCTGTCCAATAAATTAAGACAACTGAATGACACATACAGAGCCATGTAAAGAATGTATTTATCATGCACCTATGACTGCTTAACTATTACTGCCCATTAACCTCAGCTCAAACAAAAGTTCTCAGAGTAGCAAAAACCTGTTTGATTGGTATTTCTTTTTCCACTGAACTTTCAGGCGATGTTTTTTTGTGCTTTTTATATCAAAATTATCACTGTCTTCAGCTTGAGAGGAATACATTAATTTCCACTTAATACTCATGACAAAAAAATGTGTAATTTTGTATGATCTTGCATAGCTGGAAATTACAGCTAGTCAGGTGGCACAGGTCTTTGTTCTGCAGATAGATGCCATTTCATTCTTCTGTCTAAAAAGTTTTAACAGCCAACTTTTACAGACTTTGATTTACACCAAATGGCTAGACATGAACTTCTATTATCTAGTAAAACTACAAAACTCATATATTCCTAATACAGAGATGAACAGCTATCTCTACAGCCTAGGCAAAATTTATGATGCTATGGGCAAAATGAAAGGATTTCTGACACTTTCCAGTTTGCAGTAAAAACTCTACTTTGGGAAAAGAAGCCACCACACCATACCTCCAACCACTATTCTATATTCCTCAACTTTTTCTTCCCTTTATACACATCCACTTTAAATATGGACAAAACAGAGACAGATATGCTCACATTCAGAGCTCCAGATGGGAACTGCTTTCTGCTGTTCTCGTAGTACATTATGGCATCAGAACCAACCTTAAATTAATTTACTGTCCTGATACATTTGGAAAATAAAATAGTTAATTTTGCAAGTGCTGAAAAAAGACAGAGCAATCTTAACAAAGTCTGACTGGTGACTGCAGACAGCAATCATCCATTCTCTCTGCCAGAAAATGTGTTTTTCAAAGGGTTATTTACATGTACCTCATCATCCAGAACAATACTGTTACTTCATGTTTATGTGTTATTTAATCATGTGACATTTTATGAAAATACTAATCAGTCGAGACAAGAGCATTTATGAGTAGTCAAAATAACACTGAATTCATTTATATTAATGACTAAAAAATATATTGCCTTTCTAAATGTTTACCAGGCTGGGCAGAAGCCTGCCCTTAAGTCATGGATACTGTCCTAAGAATCAAATGGAAAGAATTCCAGTAGGTTCAATCAACTTTTGATCAAACTGTTGCTGTGCAGCTTTCTTTGATGAATGTGCACTTAGCTAGGCAAAATATCTGAAGAAATAGCTGCAGAAATTGCACAGGTGAAGATTCTGTTACACTCTGTCTGATTCAGCACCACTGAATTCAATAAACCCTGCTATGCTCTTCTCAGCAAGTATCGATGCAGCCCTTAAGTTTCTGGAAACTGCATTTTTATGGCTATTCGTAGCTTTCAGCACAATTCCACACAACACAACACACAGATGTGATAGTTGCTGTTGCAGCCCCAAAGCACCCAGACTCACAGAGTATCCACAGAAATAAATGAAACCACACTAAACCTCAACGAGAGAATGAAAGAATTTAGCAGCACAAAGCAGCACTTGGGCAGTAAGACTCAGAAGCCCAAATAAAGCTGTCCTAGCCAGTAAGGAGTGCTCAATTTGCGGTGCTCAGCACCTGCCTGGTGCTACAGCAGCTTGCTCCTGGAGGGATGTGTGCCAGGTGAGACAGTGCAGATATGACAGAAGTGCACGCAAAAGAGAAAAAGAGCCCCATTTATGAAGCTGCTGTTTGACAGGAAGCTTCTCACTGGCTGCAGGATTGAGGAAAAGTGCTAAAGGTTAGAGCAGGTGAGAAACAGCTCCTGGGATCTGTTCCCAGCTCTGCCATTGACTTGACAGCTTCTCTTTTAAGGCACATATCAGCTTGTGTGCTGTAAAAAAGGGATTCCTTCCTCAGAGGGCTCCTGGGAAGTGCTATTAAATAGCACCAATGGAAGTGCCTCTGAGACTTCAGCGGTGAAGTGATACAGATTTGGGGGTAAAGAAACTGAAAGGAGAACTGCAGCTTTTGGTGTTCCCAAAAAAAGCCCAGTGTCTGTCTTGGGGATCTGCTCAGCTTCTCATAAATTGTGTAAATAGCAACTCCTGGTGTCGAGTGTCGCAGTGCTTGGCAAGTCCATCAGCTGCTTAATTTAGAGTCTGCACGTGACAGAAGAGGGATAGTAAAGGTGTCCATTAGTTCCTGGGTGATGGCACCAAAACAGTCCAAATCAGACAGCAAGTAAAAGCCAGGAAAAGACAGTTGAAAATGTTATGTATGAAACTACAGCTGGGTAGTGAAGGCTAGAGGAGAGTGTGAGAGGAGGCTAGATAATATGGACAGGACTTGATTTCTTCAGCTTTGTATTAAACTTTTTCTGAAAATACTGCTGCTTGATAATAACAGAAACACTTTTTTTTTGACAGGCAGAAGTAGCCTCTGCTAGGAACGATTTTTGACACTGCTGATTTTGTTCACTGGACATAAGCATGAGGAGCAGGTACTTGAGTTTCCAAGCTTATATGTTGTACTAACCAACTCTTGACACAACAAGAGATTGACACCCTGATACACAGGCACTCTAAGTGGCTCTATCAATGGGCAATTATTATCCCTGGTGCTGTCAGCTTCAGCACTCTCCCCCAAAACTCTGTTCAAGTAATCATGGAAACTAATCTCCAGCTTGCTTATTATGATTATTGATAGACTGCTAAATCTCAGCTTTCTGAATTCTTGCCAAGAACACCAGCCAACGAGTCGTGTGTCTGTAGAGTCTCTCTCATTTTCCTTATGCTCAGAACTGATGTTTTACCTCTTTCTTCCAGTATTTCATTCAGCTGAAAATTTAAATCAGGCACACAAAGTGAAGAAAACCAGGAAAACTACTGTTTCATGAAAGCCTCATCTCAGAGCAGTTTTTAAATAGTTGCTGAACTTGTTGGTGCCTAACATTAAAAAAACAAAGTCAAAGGGAAACAACAGAAGAAATACAGGTAAAAAAAGACAATTTTGTATGTTTGAAAATGTTTTGCATAAACAATAAAAACCTTCCAAAAACCAGCAAAACCAGAATATGAAATACATTAAAAAATCCCTGAGTAGTTAATTCCTGAAACAAGCAACTTCAATGTTTCTTGATCATAAATCAGCCTGCAGCCACAATTCTGCAAGGCAGAAAGATTTAAGAATGAGGATTTATCAGATAATTTTTAGGGCCCCAGATTTCTTTTCAGTGGTGGCACTGTAGTTTGGGAAATTAGATCTGCAAGTTCTGTACTTTGCCTGCTACTTGGCAAGAACACGGTGGATTGTTTCCAATATATTACTTCATCCATGTCAAAATCCAGGTGCAAGGCTCATGCTCCAATATCACCACCCAGCACTTTATTAACTCTCTCCATTGTTGCCATGTTTCTCCTTGTCCTGTCAGTCCCTAGTGATGCATTCTTGTTCTAACATTACCTTAGCTCAGCAGCAAGTGAAAAATGAGAGTGCAAAAAAATATACGTCTCTGAAAATACGCAGAGAACATTGAGTTAAATGATTATAGTTCGAGGAGAGGCAGTTTTACCCATAAATGATGCTGGAACACTCCTGCCCACAAAATCTGGGCACTTCAAGTCTGCCAGTGAAAGTGTACCTTCACAAATATGTATTTCTGTGTACTGGCAGCCACAGTTTGCACTCCTGTGAAAACCTTCTGATGCGAATTTTACTCAGAAAAAGTTTAGTTGTGATTTTTTTTTTTGTGTCAGGACTTTACGAGTCAGTGGTTGAAGGCAACTTTCCCTTCCCATTGAAGTGTCATCAAACCTTGTCAGCCAGCTGTTCTAATGTGCTTGGACTTCTGAGAGGACAGACTAGCAGGTTAGTACCAGACACCTACGTGGGCCTTGGGTGGGGGTTTAATTAATTGATTAATTAAATTAATTAATTAATTGATTAATACGTGCTAACATCAGCAGTTTTGCTTCTTTCAACTAGCAAAGTATTGGTTCAGTTATCCATCCATAAGCAGTATGAAAATATCAGTGTGAGAGAAACCTCCACATTCACAGGAATATGATCTGTAACCACAGACAATACCAGGACAACGATCTCTCAAATAGCAAGAAGATCATTTTTTAAGTATTACCATGACTCTGGAGTGCAATTAGTAAAGGTCAACCCATCAGAAGCACTGGATTTCATAAAAATATCTTAATTGGCCTACAGAATTGCAAGGGTAGCCTAAGCACTTCAGCCATCTCCATTCTCTCCTTGCCAGTACAGAACACACATCAAAGTTATTCAATGGGGCTGAGTACCTGAAGGAGAAGGCTGTCCTTTTACTACGCCATTTTTAGTCTTTTCTTCAGAATTCATTACTTCTTTGTAGATGAGTTCTGGAAGGGAGAATTGTGACAGTTACTGACAGGGGCCGGTGCCTGTGATCAGGAACAAAACAACTACCACACAGTGCTGTAGCCCTGCCCTGAGCTCCCCAACTCTGCCCTGCCTTGTCTTCCCAAGTCTGACAGCTCTACTCGCCTAAGACCTCTCTCTTCCATTCCCCTCCTCTCCTCTCATTTCCTTTTGGAGCTGAATTGAGACAAATGGGATTCAACCAGAACACAAGAATTGTTTAATGCTGCACTATCTAGAAGTGAACCAGCAAAATAATACAGCACCTTTCACTGTGGCTAAAGCTCTGGTGCATTGCCCTGCTGAACAGTATTCTGTTCTCCAGATGATATCCTCAGATTTTCAGATTTCGGAAGCGTTGGAATCCACACCTCCTGTGTTAACATAGATCTATGTAGATAATGATAGCCCTCGGAACATTTTCTATATTTTTGCTATGCTTTTGCCATTTTGCCACTAAAATACCCCTCCCCATGTAATTCTAAACTGCAATTACCTTTCCATTCCTCGATTGTATGTTCCCTTTCATCCAGTTGTTTATCATATATCTGAGGAGGAGGCTGCAGGAAAGAAACAAAGATGTTTAGTCAATTGTCTGTTATATTGTAAATAATTAGGAGTAATTACTTAATTAATTTCTCTTCTCCCTATTTGCAATCCATCCTGTACATGCAAAAACAAATGAGACACATTTGAATATTAAGAGGATTAACACTTCTTGTAGTCAGCTCTTTTTGTAGAAGAAATCAACATACTCCTCTGTTTTCCTTTCTTAAACAGGAGGTATGACTGCAGTTGAAATAAAACCCAGGTCAACAATGTCATTGTGCTTGTATTGAGCCCAGAAACTCCACACACAACTCGTTTGCAGCAGCAGAGAAGTACTGTCAGAATTCCAAACAAATACCAGTCTTGATCAATTAGTAGTATTATTAACATATTAATTTTTAAGTTGCTCTTTAGATTTGCTGCTATACAGACTTCCCAAAATAACTCTAATTTTTAAGTAAGTCTCCCTGCTACAGTTTCTAATCCATATTCCAAATTCCCAAATTTTCCAGTATATGTACTTTTAAGTAACTTTACTGTGGACAGAAAGATTTCTTTCTTTCTTTCTTTTAATTGTGTTTCTTTTAGTTGACGGGAATGTCACAGACCTGGCAGATCCTGGAATTTACTGACACAAGGGCACCTAGAGTTTCAGGAGCCTGAATACCTGCTTTATTTGGGCAACTAAGCCATGTGTTCATTGCCTCTCCTGATGTTGGCTGCCAAATACAGCAGCCAAGCAAGGCAGAAGACTCTCCCCTCCTTCCTTCTACCAAGAAGCTCCAGCATCTGAGGTAAGAGTATCTAATGAATATGGAAACAAGATCCATAACACTTTTCTTGCTCATGTGTATTTCCTCTGACTTTCAACTTGGGGACGTGCCATTGTATCCCTTTCAAAACCTCCTGTTAAACACACACATGCCAAGCTGTTTTCTTGAATCACTAAGAATTCAGAAATTTTCTCTCAGGACTCTAACTCCATCATTCCATTAAGCCATTTGCATGCTACAAATACAACTGAAAAAGTAATAGCTCAGAGACATGATACGGACCAGGAAAATTACATGATAGCTGAACTGGACGAGTCCACTGAAAACAAGAGACATTTCCTCAGTGTGACATTTGTATCAGGGCTAAAGATAAGGGATTTAGGTGAATTCATAGGTTGCCAAGTCTCATCCCTGAGAAGGTGCTGGGGAAACACATGCCATGAGTTAAAGTGAGTGCCAGGCCTCAGCATGGTACCTGAGGTTCTGTTTTATCAACCCTGTAAGAGTCTGAGTTGCAGACCAATGCAGCTGTTCTCTCATTCAGCAAAACAACCCTTCTCAGTCCTTTTCAGCAAGTCCTGATGCCACCAAGATCACTGCACTCTCCATGGGGAGTCCGTGCTCCTGCTGAGGTGTTGTCAGAGAGCTGCTACAAGAGTACAGGTGATCCTCACCACTGACCAGTGGGGTGTGATGAGTAAGCTCCACTCCTCCAGCTGAGCCTGCTGGGCTCCTGCTCAGCCACTCAGCCAGCTGTGGAGCAGGCATTTCCTACTGGGAAAAGCTGAGAAAGCTGGCCAAGTCAAGGAAATTGGGGGGCTAGGAATTTACAGGAGCAGCAGGGGAGGTGTTTGGCTGAGCTGCAGCTGAATCACAGTGAGAGAACCTCCTCTTCCTCTGCCAGGTGCAGAGGGAACAGGCAAACCAAGTTGGGTAAGAACATCCTTAAAGTATCTTTCTTTCTAAATACCTCAGGGAGAGGCCTACAAAAAGCATAAGTGGGGGTAAAATTCCTTGTACCAAGTATAAACACTCTTTTTCTACCTTCCATAGAAAAACTTGTACTTCTCGCAGACAGAAATAAGAGGATAGATTTCTTCACTACTTTACTTCCCAAACACAAATTGCAGAATCAAAAGGAACAAGTGATCAGATGCATATACCTGTTCTCAATTCACAGAACCACAGAATCTTTGGCTTATTCATCTCCTAATTTATTTCATTTACATATTAAGCTGGGGTAATTGGTTAATAAGCAACAAGAAAATCAGCAGTAATCATTGCCTAGATTAACACATTCTGGAAACAAAGGCATTTTCCAGGGAGAGAGCCCAGAATAACCTCACTCATTACCGAGCTCCTGTTTTTCTGTGGAGTCAAACAAGGGAGAGCAACCAAACTGCCCTTCGCACACCGCAGGATGCCAGGAGCTGCACCTGCACAGCACTCTACTGCTCTACCAGTGGTTACACTGCAGACTTTTTGCTTGTGAGTTAGCAGAACCCACAGCTATGAAGCATGGCCCTTGGCAGGCATGAGAGAGCCAAGGGTAACAAATATTCAGCAGGATAGCGACAGGAATAAAACCCTGTGCTTCACAGAGGCAGGATCTGTAACCTCTAAAGCCTGTGCAGAGCATAGTTGAATGGAGCTCTGCTGAGAGGCCAGGCCAGCACTTCACACTGGAAGAAGTGTGAAGCTTTTCCACCAAAATTCCCTGAGCCCTCATCTTTTCATTGATTCAAGGCACAGAGATGAGCTGAGAATACCAAAACTATTTCAACAATTTATTTTCCCACAATTCTCATTAATCCTAATGAGAACCACAAAGCTTACTACACTGTTACCAATACATTGTAAACCCCTCCAGGCAGACCACCCCTTTTCTGCTAACTTGTTTATGGTTTTTTTAAAAAAACAATTTCTAAAATTAGAGGGAGGAAGGGAGGTTTTTAAAGATAACAAACAAGTATTGTCACAGCAATGGAGCAATCAGAGCAGCCACCATACCCATATCCTCCTGGGCACCTGATTTCAGTCTTGGTGCAAAGCTTTGCCTAAAACTGACTTTGCTACC
Organism: Machaerirhynchus nigripectus; assembly: GCA_013397975.1. Classification (NCBI taxonomy): domain Eukaryota; kingdom Metazoa; phylum Chordata; class Aves; order Passeriformes; family Dicruridae; genus Machaerirhynchus; species Machaerirhynchus nigripectus. The sequence goes on from VZRQ01003729.1 coordinate 865,985, forward strand.
TAAATCAAACATCTTAAAATGACTGAGTTCATAATCATTAACTTTCTATGTGGATGCAGCTGCAGTGTTACAGACTTTCTTAGACATCCTTCATACTGCACATGCCAGCTGAGAGTTACATGGTTTACTTTGTTTGGGTGTTTAAAAAAAGGCTGGATGTGGGACTCAGTGCCGTGGTTTAGTTGATAAGGAGGTGTTAGGTCATAGGTTGGACTTGATGATCTCCAAGGTCTTTTCCAAGCTAGCTGATTCTGCGATTCTGTAGGTCTCAGAAAAAGTATAGAGTTCAATTAGCATTAAATAAAGGCAGGGTGTGGATCAATCCTATGGGTGGCAGCATCTAGCTTCAGTTTAAGGCAGCCATTTTCTCCCCAAACCAGATTGATTTGCTAGCAGTTGCATTGGCAACAATAACAAAGAATAGAATATATTTTTGGATGTGGCAGCAAAGTAATGAATTATATTTCTCTTGTAGATACCAGAAAACCCCTTGTTGTTTTAATGGGTCTTGGCTTTTTCATTTTACAAATTGATTTTCAAAATATTTTTGCATTAAAAGTAACATTCATTGAACATAATAAAAATGACCAAAAAAACCCAAGAGAAAATATCCACATGGATCTCTTTCGGAAAAAACAAAACAACCAAACCAAACAAACAAATAAGCAAAACCAATCAAAAAACAAACCAAAAAGCAAAATACACAAAAGACTAGGGGAGTTTATGTAGTCAGATAAATAGCGGGAGACTACTGGATTTGTTAAATACCATTCTAATATCCAGAGAGGGGAAGATTTTCACTAGAGAAAAAAGCAAAACATATGTTGAAGCTGAAGTATTCTCACTTTCCCAAAGCAACACAGATTGGTTTGTATGCCACTGCTAGAAAGAAAAGGGAATGGGCTAAACCTCACATTCGAGCAAATCCTGCCATCTCCATCCCTGCCTCCGCAGAGCTGGTGCCAGCATAGTGGAGACCTTGGGATGAGCTGTTTTTAGAAAGCTTGGCAGAGCAAGGCCTGAGTCTGCATCTGTTCCCAGAATCGCAGTGTCCGGAGCAGCAGTTGTGGAGCAGCACAGCAAGGCAGCGATGGAATTAGCAAGGTAACGCACATAAAAGAGGGACTGGAGGCTGCAGAAATTAATGGTGTGAGGTTAAACATTTTGTTAAATAGCTTAGATCCTCATAACGAGTGAATATAAAAATTCCTTGGTGTTTTGCTACAACTTAAATTGTGTTACTGATATCATTTATATATTTATTTTTGCAGTGCAAGCCCAAGTACACCAGCGTGCTTGTCACCAGAGGTCTGGCATCTCCTTACCTAGAAAGTGCTTGGGATTTCACCCTGTATTGCCAAAGGATTCCACAGTGGGCTAGGCACGATCTCTGCTATGGATATGGAAGAAGAGATGACTCTGGGCCCATTTGTTCCTTGGAGTTTCTGCAGAGGCTTTTGGAAAACTCCACACATAATGTGCATCAATGAAACTGTAGACTGAGCTGTTTCTGAACAGCTGGACCGAAAGGATGCCATGCAGCAGGAGTCAAGATTACTCGGCTACACACAGATGACTGAACAGCTTGCAGATACAACAAGCAAGCTGGAAAAAGATTAAGTTTGGTTCAAAAAAAAAAAAAAAAGAAGAAAAGAAATGCCTCTTTCTTCTCTAACCACTCCTCCTCACTGACACTAACAAAGATTTTTGTAGAAGCTGTGCTCAGCTTCCATAATCAATCAGCTATAAATGGATAGATGTTGTTGACTAGAGGAAGTATCTGTGGCTGTGCACAAAGCAGAGCTACACACTTCTTTCATCAGACAACAGATGCACATCATCAATCTCTAAGCAGAAAACCAAGCCCTGTAACTGAGTGCTAAAAAATGTGGCAGATCATTGAAGACTTTCGATACAACACCTATACACACAGAGCTGAGCAAGAGAAAAGAACAGCAGAAAAGATGCACAACCCGACAGCCTTGCTCTTGTCATGTAGTGAAGGTGACACCTTTGAAGTGTGTTTGTCAAGGCCACAGAGCGCTCCAAAGTGCTTCTCCATCATAACGGATGCTTAGCACTCACAGGTAAAATCACAGGAGGGTGATTTTTGGGTTTTTTTTTAATTCTGACAAACTACGAACCTTGAAATTCATTTAAACAGATTGTATTTGACAGCTGGTCATAGATAGTGTCTATAGGGCTAAGACAAAACAGCAGCATTTTCTGTCCTGGACCTCAGATTGAGAACCATAAACCCAGTTCTTTTCATTAGCAACAAGGGAAACAGCATCACATTAATAGAAGGTAACACACAGATTGGCATGCACAGAAAAATGAACAATAATTCACAACTCGGCCCCCTGTGGATGGTCCTACATGCAGAAATACCCCAGTGAAATACAAATCCTATGAAAAAAAAAACAGGAATGAAAGCTGTGTGAGTTACAGTGAATAAAACCCCACAAAATCTATCACTGCTGTACAATTCTGTCAACGCAGAGAAATGCTTAAAAGGAATATTTTTAACCCCTGATCTTTCTGTTTCATAGAAATCTCTCTTCTAATGGATGGAATATATCAGATAACAAACAATAACTGCAGGTACAGGAAAGTTCAAGACAAATTATGAAACCAGTTAACAGAAAACACCATATAATAATCTACAGCAAATGTTGCTACTAGATTATTTCCCATGAAATGGAACAAGTTTTCCCAAGTAGGAATCAATATGAGATCACACATATGTTCAAAGGGTTCCAAAATGAAATCCAATATGACATGAAGGGTTTTTTCAAATATATCAATAACAAAAAGAAGAACATTACTATGCTAAAGAACACATCTAGGAATCCATTTTGCTCACAATTTGATCATTTGGGGATAAAACCCAGTCACCTGCAAACAGGCATAAACATTAGGGTGGGTATGAAAAATTAAATATCAGATTTGGGATTTATTCACAAACCATCTCAATAAAGGGTGAGAATGTATAGCAGCTTCAAAAAAAAAGGCAGCTGTGTAATTGAAAACAGTCTCAAGCACAGCATTTTCAGACAGGAAAACAGAGAAGCTAATATGTCATCAGGGAGATACTGAGATTATCTACAATAAACAGAATAGTCTGCATGCAGAGGCAAGAGATATTGGAAACCTCTTCTTTCCTAAAAATAGAACAAGAGCAATTAGAGGGAGAAAAGGTATAGTGTGTGTCATTTGTTCATATAATAGTCCAAATGCTGTTATATAGGCAAAGTAAATATCCTAACATGAAAGTAATAAACATAATATTTGTTTAAAAGTGGATCTGAGACTGTTTCTATATAAAACTTCCAGGAAAGAGGCTTGAACTGAGAATAAAACAGAGAAGTAAGGTCTGCAAGTTCCTATTCTGATTTTACAATAGATTTTCAGTGTAATATTAGTAAATAATACTTTTGCCTTGTGAACTCTTGTTTCTCCACATTTAAATTAGGTGTGAAGATTGATAACAGATTTTAACAGTTCCTAAAATCTTGGGAATTCCACACAACCCAAGCCATACATTATCTGTATTTTTTTAAAACACATATTTTAGTTGTCCTTGGCTGAATGCAGAAATTATCTTAACTGTAAAGCTATTCAAAATAATTTCAGAACAATGGTGTATGCTCTGGAGAACCTAACACTGTGACTTTCTTATCAGAGATTCTGTGGCAAGCTGAGTGTGCTTCAGAGAACCTGGCAAACTACCTGTGTTAGACATAAGAATTCCCTCTAAACCCAAAATCCACAGGTAAGCTCAAAAGCTGTGCAAGGCCTGTTTCTGGCTGGGAGTAGGATGCTGTCTCAGAGCTGCTGAGGGCTTTGGCTGTGGTTTGTTTCACAGAAGATCTGTGGCAGAGCCACAGCACTGTCTGAGCAACCTCCTGCGGTGGGTGAATAGCAAGTCCCACGTCTAATAACAGCTCGCCTTCCTCTCTGTGTCAGGGAATCACACTTGGCATTTAGGGCCACCCAGAAGAGTTTAATGCTGGGACACACTGCAGGGGAAAGGGTATTGCATTCCTACCACTTCCCATTTCTGCACAGTGTTTGCCCGTTAGAACGAGACATAATAGTTTTATTGTCCCCACACAGGCTCTGAAAGACCATAAACTTATAATAGACTTATAAAAAGGGACTGTAACTGTCTCACTAGTCTGCTTTTTCAGGGCTGCTTTATCTGTTTCCCTCACATTTATAATGCTGTAAATCTGGGCAGACACAGAGGGTTGTTACCTCCAGGTTAAACTTTGACACCAAATTCTCTGCTTATTCCCTGAGCTGGCTTCAGTGCTCTTCATCGTCTACTCCAGCACACACTGACATTTAATGACATTGCAACAACAGCTCACTTCAAAATTCCTGTCACACTAAATGCTTTCAGTTAGCTGTCCTCTCGTGCTTCTGAAAGAAATGGATGCTGAACAACAGATGCCTGGCTGCTTTTGATGAAGCCATTTACTGGGGAGAAGGAGGAATCTAACTAGACAGCAGAAGTTACCTAATTCCCCCCTCCCCTGTACTATACTGGCTGAAAATATCATCTTGTTTAATACCTCTGTATCCTAATTTCTATGTTATCCCTCCTGTACAGGACTACTGATAGTGGGAGGAATGCTGTCACATGTTACAATATGGGAGGAGAACTCAAAGAAACCCCAAAACATCCCACTACCAAACCTTTAGCTACATGATGGAAGCCTTCAGTCTGTGTAAATGTGCTTATCAAGTGTTACCAAAAAAAAAGGGTGCAGTGAACATGGGCAGATGCAACACACTGCAAGCTTCTAAATCCCAGTGGGGAAACCATGAAAAATAGCTGGAAGTTAAGCACTGTGCAAGTGACCAAGCATAACTCTGTCACTAATTCTCACATTGCTTTCTTGTCAGGTTCCCTGGCTGCACATTTGCAGGGCAGCCTGTGAAAAAGGAGGGTTGCTTCACAGAGCCTCATCACACTGCAAATCTAACATTAACGAGCCACATAGCCAGTTTTAGGCTTTGAAATGTCATTCAAATACTACTTCTTTGTTCAGTTGGACCCTATTATAACTTCTGTGGTTTTGTTCTGTATAGACAAATTCACAGAGTCAGATTATTAAGTGAATGAGCAAAAGTATCTACCTCTCAAACAGCTAATTGTTGGAGGTTTTTAGATGCCTACTAACTCCCACCCCTGCTATAAATTTGGCAAGATCGAACAAAAAAATATGAAACAAGTCATTTCCCCATTGCCCATGGCATGCTCAATGCATGGCATTAGGAAATATTTACTGAATTTGATCCTAACTCTTCTGCAACTGTAACAGGGCAGATATCTCAGTGGAGTACTTGCTGGAGAACACTTCTGAGCAAGAAGAGAAAACCACCAATCTCCCACAAATTTTTTTTAATAAGTTTTCTCCAGAAAATAATTAGTATATGATTCATAGCTAACCACTGAAGGTGTGTCAGCATGAACAGATGGATATTTATATTTTAATAAAGTGATCATTGCAAAAAGAAAGTCTTCCAATTTAACTTTCCCTCTGAAAATGAGACTGGAAAACTAAGCCATATAAAGCTTATAAAGCCTCTGAAAAGATCCCATGTGCTGGAAATTTGATGGGGGTTTGAGCATTCCATTTACTTTTAAGGTTTACTGCACTTCCAAGAACACAGACTGAATTGGAGCACATCACTAAACAGCAGTGATTTAATTTTACAATATCATAGTCTCCTATGGTGGCTAAGTAAGATTTCTAAACCTGTTTTCATACATTTCATAGAGTATTCCAGAGCACCTCTCTGAATTTGTACCTATACCCCTTATACCGTACCATGTCACTGAAGTGCTGACAGATTGCACTTACCCCTGTTAACACCAGCTCTCACCAAAGTATACAGAGAGGTGTTTAGAGCATGACAGGGTTATAAGAAAAAATCCATTTCTGTTTTCACACAGTGTACATGATACTGTACACTGAACCACAGCCCAGGAAAACACGTGAACCCCCGCTTCGTTTTACAGAAGAACTTATGTCTTGCTAAGAATTTTCTGAATCCTTACTTCAGGGTTCGTTTTTTCTTTCCAGAATCCCAACTATTGTTTTGCTTAATTCTCCTCCTCTCTACATATATCTTTGAACACAAACAGAAAAGGTGATGTTTGCTGTCTTCCACAAGGAAAGGTTTGGAAAGAAAGATAGTATCTTTTGCCAGATTGAATTCTATAGATAAAAAGGTGAGCTAGTGGATTCAAAACCCTTTCTAGAAGAAAGCAGAAAATGGCTTCATGCTTGAAGTGTTTTTGTTCCTCCCATCTATTATCAGTTAATCTAATAAAGAGAGCTATCCTGTCCCTACAGATCTCATTTCACATCAATCCCCAGACCACAGTCCCAGCATTGTCTCTTAAAAGGATGCTCTTTATCGTGCTGCTGTAAAGCAGCAGGAATCCCTGGATCACGTCTGTGTTTAGCATTCTGAAGGAAGGAGTGCTGCCTCACTTACCGCCTCCACCTCTGCTGGGTCGTACCAGACATTAATGTATGGATGCTGTAAGGCTTCATCTACTGATATCCTCTTGGCTGGATCAATGACCAGCATCTTTGATAAGAGGTCCCTGGCTTGGCTGGCTGGAACAAGGAAAGCAGAGAAACACAGTGTTAGTACAAAACAACCACTGCCTCCAGAGGGTTAATGGGGGTGGGAAAACAGCAGCAGCACAACCCTTTTGGAGATCCTTTGTGTATGTACTTCTGCTCCCTTGCCTTCTCATAGCAAGGGCTCTTCAGTAATCATTTTAGGTCAGATTCATTAGAAAGGTGCCAAAATCAGGCCTGATACCATAAGCCTCCTAACAAGCTTCAGTGAGATTTTACATGTGTGCAGATTCCATGCAGAGGGCTGAATAATATACCCAAGAAAAAAGTGCTTGATGTATCTGTGATTACTACCAGGATCAGAGTACAAGAGTTCACATAAAGAAGTCTAAAATCATGGCATTACTAAACCAAAGCCTGAAACTTACAGGCACTCTTAGACTGGCTCAGAAAAATATCCACACTTCTCTGGTTGTTTTAAAGTTTTTCACCTAACTTGCTGTGAGGCATTAAACATTTTAATGAGGCATAGATACTAGGCTAATCCTAAGGCATCCCCGTAGAAGCAATAATTTCAAATCTGTAGCCTTGGCACCATAGTGGTATGGAAGTGTTTTGGAACTGCTTGAGTCTTGTTTGTCCTGCATAACGAAGTTTAAATCAGCAGGGCACATCATCCTTGACTACATATATGTAGATACATATATATACACACACATTGAATTTTACATTGCAGCACTGATTTATTCTACCTGATAATATATCCCATTGTGCCTATCAGGCCATAAACTCAGCTTTATACTACTCAAATGGATTTTTGCTATTTGGAGTTTGTAAAATATATAATATACAATACCATCTTGAACCACATGAAAAAATTATAACAACATATATTTCTATTATTATTATTATCCATGTAGTGTTCTAAGCTCTTGGATGCTCAAATTTATTTGCTGTGTAAGTGAAAAAGACAACAAAAAGAAAAATATTGCAAATAGCAGAAAGTGCAAAAAATATTATTAGGTATCTCATCATACATGGGTAAGTATCTAATTAACATTACATTATGGTGAAATATTTAGGCAGAGCATGATGATAAAATGCTGCACAAGTAGAGGTTTTTTAATGCACCATTTCTTGCTCCGTGACTGTATCTCAAAAACAGGCATTCAGGATGCTCAAATGTATGTGCTGTCTGTATCCAGAAGAAAACAGCACTGTTTGACAGTAATTTCTATTCATTAGCTGCAAATCCAGGAAAATTCCATTATTCAGTTGTGTTGTAGTAGGAGTATAAAATCCTGTGTATCCAAAAGCATCTGCTCAGACCTTTCCCTTTACTCCCAGAGCCAAGACAGCAGCTTGGCTATGAAGCAGTTGTTACCTGGAAGAAAATTCTGGGTCGTGTAATGACATGCAAATTGCAAGCAATTGAAAACCACTGGATGCCACCGTGCTGAGTGGCTCCAAGGACTGGAGTGGTGCAGAGCCAATACACAGCACACGTCTGCAGGGGCTCCAGGGCTGTGGACTAAACACACAGTAATCACTCTTTCCCACTGAAAGGTCAACGCCCCGTTCAAGTGAAAAAATACTTCAATATATGACTAAAATTATGGCAACTTTTCTTCTACAGGGGGATATCTAGTTACTCTGTAATTAAGTCAGTTTTCTACTTCACATATTTTAAGTGACCTGCAGGATTTTTTCAAATGAAGAAATCCACCCCAGTGGATATTAAACCTCAGCTACATCATTTTGGCTGATGTTGGCAGTATCTTTGTATTTTCTTGTAAAGGTAGAGCTATGAGGTAGGCATTTGGCTTAACTGGTATTTTTCACTTAAAACAAAACAGTGCAAGTGCTGAGATCTCCCAGTCGAAGCTCTATTATTCCTCTGTGTTACAAGTTCAAGAATAAGAGTAAAGGAACACCTCAGCTCCTTGTAGCACAGGATCATCACATGGAACACCACAGGAATATTCTCAATGCATCAGTGATTAGGTTCCCTTGGCTGCCCAAGCACCAGGATCTCCAGAAAGCTTTTCCAAAGCTTGCCTCTCAGCTGAACAAAACCCATGCAGTCACTGGTCTGCAACTAACTGCATTAAATGGAGTGCAACTGGAGAGAAGAAAAACTGGAAAAGCCCTTCATTGCACTGCAGCTGTTGCACACAAACCATGTCCCCTTGTCAGACATACCTTTGAGTTTGTTGTGTTCCGAGTCCGCTGGGAAGAGAGAGTCTGGAAAAAGTTTGGGGAAAGTGAGGCCGGCATACTTGGGTCTGTTCTCAACGTAGTTCCGTACTGTTGGCTGCAGCTTCTTCATGAATTCTGGACAGGGTGTTCCCAGCTGCTCAATAACTTTATTCCACTGATCAATATCTGAACACCAGTAGTTAAGGGAAACAAAATGCAAACCCCCATGTAGCCTCCTGACATTTCTTGCTGGTGTTCTCTGAGAATCCTCAGAGGTATTTAACTCCCTTAATAACATCTTTACAGTCACTATCCTTCCTCCTCTTCTGACTATTCCTACAGCGTGCAAAAGGAAAAACTCTCTCACACAACTTCAGGACACTGTGCAGTTCCAAAACCATGACCACCACAGGACAACACACAGATTCCTCTCTTTATGTCAACACTTGTTACCATTTTTTTTAAAACGTGAAATCCAGCAACTTGCACTCCCTTTTTTTTTTTTACATGCAGATAATTGCCACTAGGTCACCTTGGAATAACAACATGTGCACCTGCCTCTCTACTCTGTGGAGAGGGAGACCCAGCTGGCTTAAAGAAATTCTGCACAGAACAAAAATCTTCTTCCACTCATCTGCTTTGCACTTTACTCTCTCCAATAACTTCATTCATGCTAATTTTTCCAATACCAGCCAACCAGCAAACCCCCAAAAAAGCAATATGATTTTATAAGAAGGCACTGGAACTCATTTTCTATAGACAAATGATGCACAGGTGTAGACAGATGTTTCTCTTTAACTGAAAATGTGACAGCTACATGGCTAAACTGATAGTGACTAATGAGAAACAGGCTCTAATGCTTAAAAATAAAATGTATCACAGGCTTTTCATACTGAGCTTATTTGTGTTGTTGTGGTGTTGGTATTTTAGTTTTCTTGTGCTAACATTTAGGCAGCTGATAGGTGTTACGTAGCTCTTTCAGCCATGTTCAGAACAAGACCTACTGTGCCAACACAAAAAGCAAATTATCAGTAGCATCTATACATCACATTAATTCACAGAGCTAAAAACCTGATGACCACATGGGAAAAAAAGGAGGATTACATGCAGCCACAGGTACATTGATACTACAAAAACTGATGAAAGGAGTTTTGTTAAGAACACACCGGAATGAAAAGGTTTTTAAAAGACAAACATTCAAAGCATTTCAGCACAGAGATTTCTTTTTTTTTAAATTATTCTTTTAAGTTATTATTGTCATAAGTGTCATAAGTGTGGAGGAGTTTTCCAAATATTAAGACAGATAACAAGAAAAAAAAATAAAGTCAAGCAAAAATGAATTCCTGGTTGCAGTAGCAATTTCAGACTTTGAGAAAAAAAGTATTTTATTTTAGGGAAATGGAAACAGTCTGTTCACATACTTTGACAAGTAAAGACAGCCTTTATTTGGATTTACCTGAATTGTCTTATTTTAACCAAAAAAAGCAAATAATTCATTTAAAAATTGCGGGTTTACTAATCAAAAGTGCTTAAAGGAATGAAAATAATTTAAACATATGCTTTAAGAATTCTAAAACAGTGTTTTGAAGGGTTTTATTTCCAACTGAAAATGGTAGCTAGAAATAGCAGCTGTCTGGGGAGATTTTTCTGAATACCTTTTCTTTTTTAAACTAAAGTGAAGATATATGTAGAAAAGCCCTTCCCACACACAAACTCCATAAATTTTACGTAGCTTATCTGGTGTTGTCCATGAAGAGTATCATTTTCTCAACAGAAAACCAAACAATTACAACAACAATAAAGTTATCCAGGACTACTGCTGCTCCAAGAGTAGCCTGAATATTCCATTAAATATTTGATTAGAAAACAAAGCGGTTTGACACTTTAAACTTGTGTTCAAGTCAACACACCTCAGTGATTGCTGGCTGGGACTGCTTCAGAAGCAGGTCTCTCTGAGGAACTTGGGAATACAGGGTGTGTAAATGCTTCACAGAGAAGAACAGAGAGTACAGAAATGAAGATGCTGTTAGTTGTGCCAAAAGCAGCTGAATGGGTGAGAGAGCCAAGCTCTAAATTCACCCCTGGAAGCACTACCTGTGCATGTTGAGTGAAGTGTTTGGTAAACAGCGAAGGCCAAACACAGGACTCGCTTCAAAGAAGGTTACCCCTGTACAGAGCAGCTGAACCATCTCCCAGGCATTTAGGGAAGGCCAAAAACAAAGTTATTTCTGGGATTACGGCATTCTGTGGCACTTGGACACATTGAGAGGGAAGATGCCCCAGACATGAGCAATAACAGTAGTAATATTAATAATATTAATAATAATAAGAGTACAAGAAATTCCCAGAATAGGGCTCACATGGTGGGAAACACTCTCAGTGGTGATGGAGATGGGAGAAGGAAAATCCACAAACAACAGGCCAGGGCCCACTGCACTCATTTCTTCTCAGCTGACAGGAAGGCTCTCACTAAGGAGCAACACACAAGCAGACTACCACCCACGGCTGGGACATTTTGAAATGGAGTCATCGGTGCAAAAACGAGAGCCAAAGGAAAGGGAACTGGCACAGACACCACGTTCTACTCCTTAACCAGACTTGATTTGTAGGACAGCACTGGACCTTTCTCAGCCCTGGCTCTCACCAAGAGCCAGAAGGTCAGGCTTCATGGCACAGCAACCTCAGGGACTGGTTTTGAGTAACTGAATGATCTCAATGGGTAATTGTGCTTCTTTACTGCATTATTTCTGACTTATGTTGTTCATATACTGCCAAAACCCTTAAATAAAATACATTTGTTTGGTCTTTATATATACATTTGCATACACACACACACAAGCACACAAAAAGTGACATGATGGAGCACTCAGGACTGTTTTTGTCCTGATAACAGCAATAACAAAACCATGCTAAATGAAAGCAGTTAGATGATTTTTTTAGTCAGACAGACACACACATTTTCTCTCTAGTAATGGTTCTTCACTTACCTAGACCTACAAGCACTGGATTATATTCTGAGGTCCAATACATGAAAATGTGCAAGAATGTAATAAAGGTCTTGCAGAATGCTGGTCCAGCTCCATTTCACTATAATGTTTTATACAGTCACCACTGTGTCACCACAGTGTGATGCATCTGTGATGATGCACCTGGAGATCGTACCCATCATGGTACCAGATTAAAAGAAAAAAGGTCTTGGAAAAAATCTGAGGTCTACTTACCAAAGCAAAGCAAAGCAAAGCTAAACAGCTTTCCCTAGCTGGCAGTCAGCATTAGCTTCAGCAGTTCTGCAGGAAACAAATGCTACTGCAGGACAGTCCTAATGAGAATCAAAATCTACAGCAGGTTACATTAATCCATTAGAGATTGTAAGTATAGGTGTTATAGAAAAAATGGTACTACAAGTTAGAGATCACATAACTCTGACAGAAGTTTCCCAGGAATAAAAAAGGAAAAAAACCCTTAAGAAAAGCAGGGGACCTTGTTTTCCCCCTTGAAATTAAGCAAATGTTAGACAGACTGAAAGTGGGAAAGAATTCCAACCCAAAGCTCTGGAAAACGTTGAAATGTCTGCTTAAAAGCTATTTGAATCAGTTCAGCTGTCCATTGCCCCAAGCAGGATCAAGGAAAACGTGTCAACTACTCACAGCAGCATCTGTATGATTTAAGACAGAAGAAGGGATCTAACCTGGATTTCTTGGCTTGCCTCTGGCAGTAACACTGTGGCATTTAATAACATTAAGGTGGCCATACAGAGTTACAGCAAAGATTTAAGAAAATAGATCTAAAATGTGTATCTCTTGGATGAAGATTCATCACTGAGGCCTCAGGTTGCCTCAAGCTCACCAACCACCTCTTTGCAGCCTTATACTCTCCTAAGGATTGTTCTCCCTTGCTTCTTAAAGTTCAAAAGTAGTACAAAAGTGTGGATTAAGAACAAGTGCTTTTTTCATTCAGTTGGCCTGTAAACCTCAGTTAAATTCCTGCAAATTTCCGAACAACTGTAAGGAAATGGAACTTGGCTATAAGAGAAAATTTACAATACTTCTCCGTCTCAATCAAAAAAACATTAAAAGCATTTCTATAGTGTACATAGCAGCTTGTAATTAAAAAAATAATTTAGACAACACAGTATTGTCTTCCTACCTAGCCTCAAAATCACAACAATTTTTCTTTTTCCTTCTCATGAGATGTCTGTGCAAATCATACCCTTTTTTTCTGAATGAAGAATTAATTTTTTTTAGGTTCAACAGCAAGAATTTGCAGGAGGAGTTACTGTTTGCCTGAGCATGTTTTAGTTGTACTGTGATACAAATAACTTAATCACTCATGTTTGTTCACCTGAAAGAGGAGCCTTTTTCTAAAATCCTCCTCAAGCAGTATCTATGGACTGTGATGTGGGAAACACGAGTCATTCTGCCAGAATGCCTGTTTATATCAGAGCGGTTGGAATTGTGCTGGATGGTGATGGTGCTAGTGGGAATCACGCTTCCCTGCCCGGCACACGGGACTGCACTTTCTCCACCTATCAAGCAGCATCTCTGCACCAGCTTTGCTGTACAGGAGCAGAACTTGTTCTTTCTGGGTAAATGTGCTGCTTCTGGAGATAATTAAACTAGGACATGTCAAATCTTGCTTTTGTTAAGGCAGGCACAACAAAAACAGAACAGACACAGGACGTTTCCTTTGTACCTGACAGACAGGGGAAGATCCTCTCTTTTCAATCTAAAAACCTCAAGGAAACCACCTTCCTAATTGTCTTGTCCTTAAGTCTGTAAATTCCACTAACAAAAACTAACTGCTCCACTTCAGGCAATTTTTGATGCTCGTAAGTTGTCAAATTTAGAATAATTATTATGAATGGCTCTGCAGTTCCGTCCCCAACACCAAATTGTGGCAACAACTGCAAAGTTGATAAGTCAACTTTTTTTTAAAAAAAATTTTTAATTGGAGCTTTCTTTTTAAAATAAATCTGCTAAAAAAGACACTAAGCAGCTCCACTGTGGGAGACATCAGTGTCACATTCATATTTTTTCCACAGTCCCACAATTTACATATTGATGCCAACACAGTTTACAAAAAGAAACCCACACAAAAGGAATTGAAAATGCTACCATCTGACAAGACAGTAACTATAAAGCATTTTCTGTTCCAAGGTGAACACTTTGAGAAGAATGTGGCATTTGCAAAAATTAAACTGCAACAGAAAATATTGTGCAACGTTCAGAATAGTAATTGCTATTTACATGGTATAACAGGACGTGGTGATAACAAAAATAACATGTAGCACAAATAAATTACTTCAGAAGATTGTCATTCTTGCCACTGATCATTCAGGAGTTAGGAGATAGCAGTGCTCATTGTGCAGATGTCATTAACATTTTGGATGCATATCTATGATTCCTTAGCTAAAATTTTCAAATACTATTTCTTTTAGCTGAGATTTCATTAAGTTGCTGAGCATCTGTGCTTACACAGCAGCAAGCAAATCATAAAATCATAGAATGGTTTGGTCTGGAAGGGACCTTAGAGATCATCTCATTCCAAGTCCCCTGCCATGGGCAGGGACAGCTTTCACTAGACCAGGTTGCTCAGAGCCCCATCCAACCCGGCCTTGAACATCCAGGGATGGGGCATCCACAGGTGTTACAACACAAAAATGTTACAAGTGTTCATAAAAGCCACCTAGGAGTCTGCATATGAAGTAGGATCTTAGTGATACAGAACAATCCCAAAAAAAAGTGTTCCTGTTGTTTCTGTCAGTGAAATTGGTACGGGCTCACAGTTTGCTTCCCTGTCTCAGGTGTACCTGCAAGAACTTGGAAATAAAATCAAGAACAGACTCCTCAAGCTCAAAACATAGAAAACAAGTTCCTGGAAACTGTAGGGTTGCTCCTGTTCCTGAATCAGGAGAAAACAGAACCGTTCTGTGTTTTCATCTGTGTAATTATTCCAAAGCTCTTATTGCCCCTTATGAATGAGTTTTTACAACAGTTTACAGTTACTCAACTTCCTAGTGTTTAAAGAAAGACAAGTTTTGGCCTTGAAGTTCAAGAATATTCAACTACACATACCATTCTATATATTCATGTATCTATCAGTCTACATCAGCTGAGTCAACTCCAGCGACCCTCATCTCAGTCTTATTCTACCAATCTTTTACATCAATTCTATCCCTCCATTTCCTCTGACTTCCATGAAGCAAAAGCTGTACACATTACTCAAAGGATGGGAAATCAGCAAATAGAAAAGGCTAAATAAAGTGGGAAATAAAAAATCTTCATGAGAAAATACAACAAATATGCAACAGAACAGTTGTCAAAATGCATGAACTGAGTTGCATTATTGGACAGGAGCAAGTGTTCTCATTTTCCTTATATTTACATACAGATGGCAGGTTTTCCAAGATAAAATTACAAGCTATTAGGACGCTGTCAAAGTTCAAACAATTTGTGTTTAGTACAAACATTTCTAACAGATTTACATTGCTGTACTAAAAATAATTAAGTAGGCAATGGATAATCTTTCATCCATTTAATAGTGTTGGGAGTGGTTTTTCACAGCCTGGGCACTCATTTTTTTGATGGTTTCTTCAGAAACATCACTGTTTCCATGGAACCACTGCTCACTGAGCATGGGTGCTCACAGAAAAACCCCCCCAAAAAATCACTTTTCTAACAGAGTATAATTCTCATCTCGGATTTAAAGCAGAATTAATTTACTGTGCAAATACACAAAGCTGCTTTTCCTAAGGAGTTTATGATTTCTAACTGCCAATAATACCCTGAAAATCACAAAATACTGTTTTCCTTACTGTTGTAACCATTAAATCTGTCCTTGTTTTAACAGGTAAGACCACAGTAGACTTCTGTGCAAAATTTCTGCAGTCTCTGTGTCTTTTTCCATCAGTTCAGATTTCCTGGCAAAGAAAAGGTACCAAAAAATCAGTTCTTAGAAGGTTTCCTGGAACAGTTTCCAGTAACCTGTTGTCTTATGTTGTCAGAACAGTCCCTCCATCTTCTGCATCAATTGGAGAAAGCCTTAGGGCAGTTACTGAGATCTCTGATGCCTGCAAAAATAATTTTGCTGCTAATCCTAGAGAGTACAAACCCATCTCTTAAAAAAAGATTATGGCCAGTGCTATAATGACTTGTGTACAGATATAGCCGGACTTGGTAGATCATTCTCACTCAATACAGCAGCATTTATGGAACCTAGACAAACTTATTAGGCAAAATACATACATTGAAAAGTAATTTCTGAAACTACCTGAGTATTTCTCCTCTGTATTTCACCATCAGTTCATCAAATCAATTTGATGTGAAGTTTGTAAGTAAATTAACTCTATGCCTGAAAAGAATCCATCAAAAGGTGAACCACTGTTTCAGAATATGGGTCTCAATAAATGGTCTTATGTTTTTGATGAAGTGAAATGGCCAGCAGTGTGGATTTAAAAAAAAAAAAGGTCCTTCAGGGGTACTGATGACTTACAGCACTTCAGTCTATTTTCTTCATCTCACACTGGTCATGTTCTTCAAATTCTGAGCACTGAGTCTCAACACAAGGTCTGAGGGAGTGAGTTTTAACTCTGTGAGAATCTTTAGTGATCTTGGCTGTCTTTTAGTTGTCCTTCCTGAGCTCAAAAAGGCCCTGTTTGTCTTCTGAATTCCACAATATGGCTTTGAAGCTCTGCCCAGAATTTTTTCAGCAGCTCAGCTGAAGTATAAGCTCATCAAATCTGTTGATGGCTGGAGAACTTCCTCTGCAAACACATCTGCTGCTGCACCTGGCACTGGCTGAAGATTTCAGGAGCTCTGGTAAAACTGCTGCCTAACAACTTCAGGGAGAAATTTCACAGAATCATAGACCTGCTTAGGTTGGAAAGGACCTTTAGAATCACTGAGTCCAGCTGCAAACCCAGCACTGACAAGACACCACTAAAGTCCACTGAAGGCTGCCTGGACTGCAGCGATCACACACTGGGGGAGTTTGCAGTCCTGAGCGACGTGGGTCAGGTGAACAGTGAACTCAGGACCTTTTTGGAAAGCAAAGTTCCAGCTGTTCAAGGAGTTAGGCAATAGGACCCCTGGGAAACTGCCCTCAGGGACAAGGGAGTAGAACAGAGCTGGCACATCTTTAAGGACACTTTCCACAGAGCACAAGAGCCGGAAACCCCCTTATACCCCAATCCCTACAACATGCAGGGCATGATTGCAGTTGTAGAATAAAGTAGAATAAGGCTGCATAAGCTTGTGCAGACATATAAGGGCAGCTGACATCACACCTCTCTACTGAATATATACTTGTCTCCCTGAGCTTGTCCAAGTACAGGATTTAAAGGCACATTCATCCTTGTCTGCCCCAAATGCCTGCAGCGGTTAAAAAAAATGTGAAACTACCACTTTCACAGCTCACCAGAGGACTAGGGCACCTTGTTGACTGCCCCAGATCATTTGTGCAGCAATGAGAAAAGAGTCTCCCTCATCAAATCCTGAGGAGAAGACGTGGAACAAGAGTCAGACTCACAGGTACGGCCAGCTTGTTGCATTGCTCCTGAGGCAACACAACGCACCATGTCACCATTTCCTCCTTGCTCAAGGCACAATTACGTGCAAGCTTCATGCTATTTTTTTGAAAGCAGAACTACTGCTGTCAACATTGAAATGAAGTTTCATATGCAATTAAAAAAAAAAATAAGAAGGAAAAAAAGAAAAAGCTTTAGCACACAATTAAGTGCATCACATGCACACACCACATGCCCACACCAAAAATGGTAGAGAAGAGTAAGATTTCAAGGATCAGTAAAGACCACGAGGATTTTGGATACTGCAAATCATTCTTCACGGCTGCGAGTTTAAAAGAGAATAGTGGGTTCTGTTCTCAGCTTCACCCCAGTGATTTCAGTGAATTCAGATGGATTACAGGAGTGGAACAGAGCTGCAGCCTAGCTAAGCACCCCACTCTGCACTTACTCAGAGGCATTTTCTGCTTATGAATTTTGCTACAGAAATTTTTAAAGTTAGCTGAATTGACAGTTTAGTTGTGCAAACAGTAACAGTATCAAATGTCCTATACTCCTTAACCCCTGGAAAATGGCAAATAGTAAATTTTGCAGTCAAATATATGACTGACAGTGCATTCCTCATGAATATTCAATCTTTTAGCTTCAAAACTGCTTTTCATGGTTATTTATGCATAAAAATTGACACAAATTAGTATTAAATACTCTTCAAATCACAGTGTGGATGTGAATTGAAGCACTGCCTGTTAAGAAAAAATTGCTGATAGCAGATTCTGGTACATTGCCTGGCTTAACCCATTTTATGTTAAGGAGGAAACTTTTTTAAAGAAATTGATTTTTAATTACTCTTACTCCTGCACTTAAATACATCTTTAAGTATTCTGGCCTCGAGCTCTGAGGGCTTATAGTCCCTGCTGATGGAATTATCCAGCTGCCCAACTCCATCACTCATCTGAAGAAATAATCTTTTTTACAGCAATGCTAAGCATTTTCTGTGCAGGTTTAAGGCAGAGGATGCCACGAGGTCACGAACCTCAGCAGGCTGGGTGGGAGCTTGCAGCTTCCTGACTGGTTTTCAGCTGCACAGATGGGCAGGGGAGCCAGAAGTGCTGAACCCCTGCTAGTGGCTGCTCAGCAGCAGGGAAGGGGTGTGGGGGACGGACTTTGAGAAGAGGTGGCTTTGAGGAGCAGCCTGAAAGAAAGCATCGTTCTCTGTCCACGGAATAGGCACTCATGGAACAGAAGAAGAAAAGCAGAGCGGTACAGAAATCGGAGTGCAAGTTCAGCAACGTATCATAAATTAAAATGAAGAACATGAACTCAATTACAGGCCAATCCCAAACAAATCAGCAGCTGGTAATGACAATTTCTGTGGAGTTATTGCAATAATAGACGGCACACAATGGTTTAATTATAGAGGCTTTGTGCAAGTTCTCTTTAACAAGGGTGCAGCTGTGTCAAAGAGACCAGTTTTTGAAGTGCTATGTAAGACATATTAAATTCTTTTTGGAGTTATTTGGGGATATCTTTAAATGTTAGCTAAAAAAATGTAGGTCTATGAACATAAAACCAGTTCTGACTCCAGCTCTGAGTTCACACACTCAAATGTCTCACTCCACATCCACAGGAAAGAGAAGAATGTGCAAATCTGGAGCACAAATAGGTGCTAATGATTTCCATTAACACACAGAAGGGAAAGGTTTACTTTCACATAGGCACAGGAGATGTGCTCCAGATCATACAAAACCACAAGGAAAGTGTACTGCTCATTTCAGTGTGGGTATGCTACCCCAGCATTTTGGACAAAACATAAATTTGACTCTTACTAGACAAGGCTGTGAAAACATTAATGATATAATTACCTACTTTCACTTCTTTAATGCTCTTCAGATGATACTTTTTCCACATTTTGATCCAAATTTTGAACCCTTTAAAATGTAAATGAGGTCATAAATGCTGAAGTGAACTGCTAAGTATGTATACACACACACAAGTGTACATGCACACATACTCAGAGACAGTTACACAAAAGTCCATAATGCCTGGAAACTTCTCTGCCATCTAAGTACAGAATTTAAAATAGAAGGAAAATATGTACACAGGTCATGTCCATTTCCTCATATTCATGATCCTGTGGATAGTAAGAGACTGGAGTTAGACCAAGCAGGTACTGATATCAGTTACTGTTATACACAAGAAAGTGTTCCACAATCTGATAAATGCTAAAGTGCATATCAAAGCTTTAGTAAAGCATGGAACAAAATAAGAAATATGGCTACCTCAGCCCTGAGTGCAGAATGGTCTCTAAGGAAAACATACATATTCCATGGCTGCTTGCCCACTGACTTAGTGGGTTTATCTGTAGATCACTTCTTGTTGATGTCAAGAATATATTCTGCTTTCAGATAACAGCTCCACGTACTTAAATAAAAGATGACAGACCCAAGTCCACTCCAACAGTTTCCCAAGAAACTTCCATACTTCTGAGTCATTAAACTACTACCAAGTGATAATTTTAGTCTTGGGAAGAAGCTGTGTCCAAACTGAAACCATTTCCTACTTTCGTACTTTAATACCACTTGAAGAGCAACCAAACAAAGCAAATAAGCAACTCTATCAGTCTATAACAAATAAGCATTTCTATGATTCATGTCTGAGTTAATCAGCGATGCAGAAATGCATGTGAAACGCAGAACCTCTTACATCTCACCCTGAGGTAAGCAGTGACTTGTGCCTACCCTGCTACCGCCTTTAAAAAACCCACTCATTTATGAAACACACCCCCTTCCACAAACCACCAAATTAATAGACATTCATAACAACAAAACTGTGGTCACTGGCTGCAGAATGTGATTCTGATGACCCATGTAGGATGCTGTTTTCCATCTCCTCATGCTGTACTTACTGTGGTTTCCACCTAAGGCTTTTGCTGAGAGGCAGTAATGGTTTGTTGACATATTGGTTTGCAGGGATTTTGCAGTGGGACTTAACCCAGCTCTTTAGGTACAGAACAGAGGTATGTCAGCACTAGTCTAGTGGGAAAGGGCTGGAAGGGAAAGGGTTGGAAGTACCTACTGGGGCCAGGATGGCTGCTAGGAAGGATACGATCAGTGCCAGGAAACAACACAGCACCTTTAATCATTTCTCCCATGATGCACCCTACTGACCACATGTCAACTGAAAACAAAAATGAAATGAAGGTAAACAAGAAAACAGGAACAGAACAACAAATAAATGAGAAGACTTATCCAATCATGCTATAGCACAGCGCCTGCAGACACAGACCTGCCTCTTGCTCTCGGCAGCTGCTTTTCTGCCTGAGCACACACGTTTCACAACAACAGAGCAGGTCTGAGAAAAATAGACTCCAGCAGTTTCCTTTACCCCAGTGTGGATGAAAGACAATGCCATTAAATACAGAAACCCAACTGAGACCCGTGGCTGGCTACTGTGTCATAATACAACTTCGTAATTAAAATCTACCAATTAATTTTGTCTTTTTCAAGTTTTAATTTGTATTCATTACCTAGGTTTTGATGCTTTGTCTTGTAAATGAATGCTGGTCTCTGTATTCAATAAGGATATGCAAATTGCTATTCCTTTATCATTCCAGCTACCAGAGATCCATGCATATTTTCACAAGCTGAACTGCCAGACGCCACAAAAGGAACTTGGGTCCTTGCGAAGGCCGTATCCACCGCTTATTCAGGGTTATGAATAGAATTTTTGAGATCATTCAACTCCAACAATGCTTGCTTTAGGGCCTGTTGGCTCACTTCCACCGGATCTCAGTGAAGCCAGCAGTCCATCACAGGGATCTTGAGAATCTCATAAGATTTCCATTTGCCATGATAGGAAATGGTGATTTCTAAGTAGGCCAATTGAGACACAGAAGCACTAAGCTGTACCTCCTGCACTGAAATTCAGAGAAAAACAGGGGCCCATTTACCTCCTAGAGGGAAGAGCAGTTCAGCTGGGTCAAACAAAGCTCACCACAATTTCCAGTGGAGCACAAGATGAAAATCAGACTCCTTATACCCAGCACAGGATTAAGGTGGCATTTTCCCCCATACTGATTCCATGTAACCACATTACCTCTGCTGTCCTTGCTCTATGATAAGTCATAGGGCATGAAAGCAAGCACAGGGACAAACTGGTGTCTCAGGGCCAGAAACTGGGGAAAAATATGAAAGCATCATGCTGCTTGGTTAAATTTATTCTTACAATTTCATATTGAGCAACAGTTTAAAGTACACTTGACTTTGAAGGCAAATGTCCTATCTGTGGAAATCTTTACATGCCTGGGTCTAAGGTTCCCTTGTTGCTTTATTTGGCATATGAAAAGCTTCAACACTACACAATAAATAAATCAATAAACAAAAACCAAAGAACTAAAGAAAAGGCTACTTGTTTGGAAGCAATAAGCAGACCTAGAGATGCAAATTATTGCTGCTTTCATCGCAAGCTAAATGGCATGCAAAATATCAGGAAAAGATAGAGCAAGCAGTTGTTTGTTCGCCTGGTATTAATTCCTTTTTATTTTCAGAGGCTGCCTCCTGACATCACTGCTCTATGCTATGCTCCAGAGGGCACACACACAAGTTGAACTAGTGACTTACTAAACTGCCAGCTGTGTAGAATCAGAGATGATTATTCCCCTCTACACCTGAGGTTTTGGGAAGGAAGCTCTTTTGAAAATTTCCAAATCAGAAGGAGCAAAGATAAACACCTAAATATAACCAATGTCCCAAGAGCCCTCTTGAATGATGCCTCTTTTTCACCTCCTGAGGCAAATAGAAATAAATCAAAGTGGAACCAGGATCTGGCTGCATGTTTAGAAGTAGTTTGTTGGAGGTTAGGAATTTCAGCACATACAGCAGCAGCTGTCAGAAGCCCCAGTCAAGGCACTGAAACTTGTGCAAAGCTCCAGAAAGGACTGCAGAGCAGAGATCTATGCCTTGATCCTCTGCTTCATTTAGTCCAACATCAATCCAGATGCTGCAGTCTGACTAATTTCACTTGTACAAGTATCAGAAAAAAAACAAGCACACCACAGTCTCTAAACATCTGCATTCAGCTCCAAAGCACTGAAAATTTACACCTGGTAAAACATGTTTTTATTCAAATGCGAGATATTCACAAATGCTGGCAATGCTACACCAACACGTGGAACATCCCTAAGCTTTAATCAAGGGCAGGCTAACTTCTAGTGACAGACCCGCACGATTCAAGGTAAAGCTTCAGTTCAGCAACTATTTGCCTTGATGTTTTAAGATCACATGAAATAGTGCCAAGGAATTCAACCTACAACTTTTCAAGACTCTCTGAAGTGAAACTGTTGAGATTTGGGTAGCCCTTGAAAGGAAGCCCACTCTCCACTGGAATATCCAGGTCCTGGATTACTAAGAGTAGGGCACTTTTAATTTGTTCAGAATCTCTAAAAACCTGATTACTGCACACTCTGGAACACATTCTTGAATGTGTACACGTACTTCAGAATATGAGCATACTTGCCAAGGACACCAAATGCCACCCTGGCATAGCCAGCTGGTACAAACGCTCACCAGAAACCACATGCAAGTGTCTTCCTGAACAAAGGAAACATTTTAACCATACAGCAGATCCTTCTCCGGGCCACCTCCTGGTTCTGATTCCCCACCAAACAGGTACTTCCTGACCCAAATGAGCACTCTCTCATCCTTCCAGATTTCAGACTCCCTCCAGCAGAGATGCAGAAGGGTCAGGAATTGTAGAACTACCCAAAGATGTTTCTAGATGGAGAGAACCCAAGTAAACCTTTCATAGACACCTTCCTGGTAAACTCTACATTCCCCTCCTGCAAAACTGCAGGTTCTGTGGGACTTCACAAAACACAGTGAGAGGGAGCCTGTCGGGAGAGTCTGTAACTGCCCTTGCTCAAACTCCCACTGAGGTGGCTCTTCAGTCGTGCACTCAGTAAGATCCCGCCTGTCATTCAATGAAAATTGTGACATTTAAATTAAAATTCATTAAATGCGATCCACAGGACACTCTGGAGACCAGAGATGCAGGCACAGCTAAATGAGCTTTGCTATCTTCTCCAACATCATGGGCTGGTTCCCACTTTCTGTCCAGAGCACTGGTGAGAATACCAAACATTCACATTTGTAATAGCTCCTGTTTTAGTGATGCAAGAATCGCCCCTCTGCAAGCTGAAAAGAGATGCTCATGTCCTCAAAACTGACTGAAGGAGATAATGATAGACATATTAATGAAGCAAATCATGATACCTGGTTTTACTTGTGTAACTGTAGGCCAAAATACTTAACACACAACACTGCTTGCCAATGGCTAAGGTGCAAACTCCAGTAAAATGCCAAGGCAGCTGAGTATGCCTGTCAGAACAGCGAGCTTCTCTCCAAATTCTCCTAAAATGGACAGACACCTTGCTGGGCAGGACCTCTCTCTACCTCCATCTCTGTTTTGAGCACTCCTGTAGATCTGTACTGATGTCTACTCTGAAGAACCATTTCTAGGTCCTTACTTGAGTTTTCAGAATGAAAAACACAGTAGCCTGTATTGGATGCTGTACCTTGTTTTTACAGGTTTTTCTGTTGTTTCTATGCAATAAAAAAAGGACATGGTTTACAAAAATGCGTGGTAATTCTCAGTAATACATGGGCAAAGCTGCTTTTTTTTTCACATGCTCCAGATACCACAGCTACAAAAACTTCAGGCCTGCCAATGCCAAGGAAACTCTGTGATGTGTGGCATTCCCAATGACCATTGTGGAGATGGCTCAAACACCTGAAAAGTATTAAAATACTCCCCAAACCACCAAACCCTTATCTCCCTCAATTCAGGCTAAGTCATGGCAAATTTGTGATGTTCCAATCTCCTTGCTGAGATATCAAAACCCTTCCCTTTGAGCTTATATTTACTACATATGCATGAATTTCAACATGTTTTAACAAGGGCTCACTCAGCAAAGTATCAGCTCAATCCATTAAGATTTCTGGAGAAAGTTTTTCCTTTCTAGTTTGAAACACCACTTTCCACATGATGTTATGAAAACCTCAGTAATTCTCAGTAACAGTAATAAGGTTCCTAAGTGTTTGAATAATTGCCTTAGTGACTTTTAATTTTCTTCCTGCCAAACACCGTGGAATAGAGGTGCTCTATGGAACCAAAAGGGAATTGCCACCCTTTTACAGGGGTGGGGCTTCAAAACAACCTATGAATTTCTCTCTTTTTTTAAACTTTCTGTGACCCGGTGGGAAGCCTGCACTGGAGCAGGCTCCTGGCTCTTGGGTTGCAGTGCCAAACAAGTGCTGGAAAATGACTGTTAAAAAATGACTGAAAAGACCAGGGCAATCCTGAGCAGCAAACTCAACAATGAGTGGAGGCACAGGGATGACTCACGCCCTTCCCTTTCTCCCATTTTCTTTTGGATATAACTGTATAAAAAAATTATCACAGTAAGAGAGACCTACAGAGAATCTTGCCAAGTAATGTGAAACACACTACTCTGTGTCTAACAGATCAGAGCACTGAAAACCTGTTTTGGAGATCCTGCATTTGCTAGCTTCAGGTCCTCTTTTTAGCTTATTTTACATTATGACTTTGAAGCGTCTCTTCCCAGGTCTCAAAGAATATTCAAGTACACTTGTGTTACCTCTTCCAGCAGGAAACCCACAGGTAGTCTCTCTTGCTACAATATAAACAGATTAGCAGATCATTTGAGTACACTTGTATGTTTTCCTGTCTGGAACAGGAATCACAGAAGAGAATCACAGAATATGCTGAGTTGGAAGGGACCCATCAGGATCACTGAGTCCAACTCCTGGCGCTGCTCAGCACACACCAAGAGTCACACCCTGTGCCTGAGAGCTTTGTCCAAACACTTCTTGAAGTCTATCAGGTTGGTGCTGTGACCACTGCCCTGGGGAGCCTGTTCCAGTGCCCAGCCACCCTCTAGGTGAAAAACCTTTTCCTGATATCCAACCTAACCCTCCCCTGACTCAGCTTCATGTGATTTTGAATGTATTACGGTTCTTTATTTTGATCCTGTCCAAATACCTGCATGCTCTTGACCAAAGGCACTTCAGTACTGTTTTGTCCACAAGTTTTAAGTTCTCTGCTCAATTGTTCCAGTCTATCTCAGCTCAATTTAGCACAGCTGCCATCAAGAAAAAACAGACTAATGCCACAGAAAAAGACTCAAAAAATTTGAGACCATCCAGTTTTCATAGGTGCCAGAAAAGGCAACTAAAACTTGCCTTGGTTGAAATTCATACAAGGCAGCAGTGGGTGCGGAAAATCTTTAAGGCGAGTGATGGGAAACAAGCAATGGATCATCTTCACTGTAGCACCTGGGACCCACTCCAAGAGCCACACAGATGACAGACAGCATGGGGGCTTCATGCTAAGTGCAAATTACACTCTAAACTGTTGGAGTATGCATATCTGAATTAAAAAAACCCAGAAGAATGGCAACAGCCAAATCATCCTCACATCTACTCTGAGGGCTCTTTGAAACAGACCTCATCTCACATGAACAAACTTTAAGAAAAATCCTGAGTCCAAACCCAAATACCTAGGTGAGATTAATCCAGGTCAACAAAATCCAAACTTAGCCATCAATGCCATCATAGCTAACATACACTTAAGCAGCAGGCTAAGATGAACCAGCTGATCCTAGCTGGAAAGCCAGGCCAGTCACGCTTAACAGTATCTTTTAAATAATCCTGATGCTAGTTTCTGCTCTTGATTTTTTTTTTTTTAAGACAAAACAAGCCTTAAGAAAATCCTACCTGAAACAAGAAAAAAACCAAGCTGCACTGAACAAAAGTGCAGAAGTTTTATTATAATGCAGTTTAAGAAACTACCCTCAAATATGCCCTCAAAGCAATAAAACTACACCCACTAATCAATGCAGGTCAAATGCAAACATAAATTCTGCTAATGAGTGGTGGAAAGGCAGCACCTTTTACTAAAGACTTTCTTGATGTAAACTTTTTTTCTAAGGCAATAGAACTTTCTGTCAAATGTCCGAGAACATCTCTTAATCCCACCACTCTCAAAGACAGCTGGTGGGCAAGGGAATTTTGAAAATCTGGCCACAGAAAACATTACCTGCATCTGTTAATGCTGACTTCTCTTCACAATCCCTCTTGGACATTCATGATTACATAGAAGAAAGTTGGAATTTTTCTCTCTTACTACTTCAATAGTATTTTCTCTTTTGAATGTCTTAGACTTTTAGCTACTTGCAGTAGGAACTCTGTTCTCCATATTTACCATGGAAGTTCAGGCCTAGCCAAACTTAGGACACTTGGCTGTTACCACAATATATTTCTATGGCTAAATCACTGTTTTCCCTTTGATCTGCTGAAGGACTCACACATGAATTTGCTATAGTATCATCCTCTACATGCCTCCTTCTTTTCAGTACTGAAAATAAATGCTCTGATCTCTCTGTTTTCCCCACTAAGTCACGTGTGCCTGTAGGACATCACTGTGGCCTTGGCAGCTCAGATCTTAATAAATCTGTCTCACATGAAAGCATTCATTTTCAGTTTTTCATTCTCTTCAAATAAAAAAAAAACAGAAAGGCATTTCCAATCCTTAAATTGAAATCTTATGAGATTTTGAAGATGTTATTACCTAGAGCAGAACCAGCTTTGGGGAAAGCCCTGGGGTTTTCTAACATATTTCCAATGGCATCCAAGAATTTGGGCAGTTTTTAGGTGCTCACATTCTTCCTGATTTAACAAAAGTGGAATAAGCATCAAAGAAACACTGAGCAAGAAACTCAGAAGTGGGCTACAACAGCTTACCATAACTTGCCAGGAATATTTTGGTCTGCAAATCCATCTAGAAATGGATGGAAAGGTGGATTTCTTCTCAAGAGGGTCTGATTTCTGACAAGGAAGTTTCCCTGGCAGTATTCTGAACTTAGCTGAATAACAAGGAACAAGGGTACCTGCCAGGCAATTTCTACCCAGTTCTCTCCAGCGCACTGGAGGCTGTTCTTACTTGTCTGAAAACCAGCTGTAGTCTCTCCAGATCCAGAGATTTCTCATAACAGCTTAAGAGAGAGTTTCTTATTTACGTAGATGAGGGGTTCTGAAATCAATCTTCTCCATGTTTTAATGTCCACAAAGACTTTGAAAATGAAATTTCATTTCAAGTCAGCCTCACCTGAGTGTAATGGTAACTCAGTGGGATGGTTTAGGTGAGATTAACTTTTAAAATATTTTCTTTCCGTAAAACTTGGCAGCAGCTGTGAATTTTTTCTTAGATGTATACTGTGCCACACACAAGTGTTCCTACTCCAGACTAGAAATGAGTAAGCTTATACTGATAGCAAGTGCACACAGTAGACAGGCTTCTGAATGATTAAAAATAACTGATTTTTTTCATTTCTATACAGACTTGCCTGTTTCAGCTAGAAAACTCTGCTGGAAAGCCTTAAGTAGCCCAAGGGAAGCATGTAATGTCCTTCTGTGAAGTTTACCTGCAGCTGCACAAATGCTTCTCCAGCTCTTCCTGCACCTGGGAGGGAAACTAGATCTGCTCATCAACAGCCATGGAGGGGTGGGAAATCATATGGACCCATACACAAACCAGTCTTTCCAACACTGACAACTCATTCATGGGGTCAAACTGGTTAACAAATGAGTACTGACTTGGAAATGAATGTACAGATTTCTTTTTCCTTTTTTTTTTCCCCCCCCTTCTTTTTTAGTTTAGTTTTTTTTCTTTTAAAACTTCCCACTCACCTGAATAAACCCACCATTACAGCATGGTAATAATTATGACCTGGCCCACATACATTCTATTTCAGGACATGGGATTTCCAATGATTTAAAAAGTAGGACTATCCCACAATTTACACAATGTTCACTGCATTTGTTCAAAAATTCAGTTGTTATTTTCAACTGATATTGAAAAGTTAAAAGGCGTTTTAAAAATGTTTTACTGCTATCCCTGAATACGAGGCTGTCACAAGAGAGTTTTCACAGCCAGACAGAAACAAAGTAATTCTCATGCTTGAATGATTTTTTTAAAAGCTACATTGTTTAAATTATATAGCATTAGCTCTTCTTCTAGACATGGGCAGAAGAATTTGTCTCCTAATTCGTTGTTGTAAAAGGAGACCAACCCATTAATCACGCTACTGTGCTTTTACCCTGAAACCATTCTCTGTATGAATTCTAGCTGCTTATCAACTAAAATCTCAGACTTCTCTCCAAAAAGATTAAATGGAAATACCCTCAGTATTTACAGCTGAACCTCAAGTGTATTATAGGTAATTCAGTTTTTCTCTGAGGGTTTTTTTTTTGGTAAGAGGGAAAGAGTGCATTGTTTGGAGGAAGAATTACAATGGTGTTTCTGAGGTGGTTTTACCACTGAAACACAACATAACTATCACACTGAATTACAGCTCTTGGGAATGCTGGGAGCTGCTCTGCACTATGAGGTTACAGCTGAGGGTGGGTGGGCAGCCTGCTCCTCATGCTGCAGCGACAGCTCAGCACCTTAAAGCATCTCAAAGCTACCCATGAATAATAAAAATGACCATTTTTACTTCCCTGCCACGTTTTGCATCCAAGCCAGTACAGCACGGCTGTCACCCCCTCAGCAAACAGGAGGTATCTGCTGTCCCTGCATCTCCCTGCCAGTGAAGTAGAACTGCCTCTTCATTGGGCCACCAAGCAGAGCTCAGCTCTCAGAGAAAGCTGACAGAGCTGTGAAAACCGGACAGGCAGGACCCAACTCTGACAAACATGACAGGAATTACTCAGGAGTCAGCAAAAAAATAATTGCTTCCATGGCTCCACGTCCGTGAAAGATGGGTTTTCTTCACACCAACTGCCAGCGGCTGCTGATGCCAGAATTTCATGGTGCCTTTCTGCCAACTAGCTGACAATAATATGCCTTTTTGATTCTGAAAGTGAAGATATGTTATGTTGCCTAATTTTATTCTGGTGGGCAAAATACACACTACTTACATTTCCAAGCCAGCACAGGCAGGTTGCCTGGCTTAGCCTGTGATAAACAGGAGACTAAGTAGACACCTCCTCTTTTGTTTTCATTTTCTAATATTGCTTTCACCACCTTGGAAGGGGTAAAAATAATATCACCCAAGACAAGAAGAATAAGATGGGAGGGAAATACAGTTTAACTGACGACACAGACCTCATGCAAGTAAAGGGAAGTCCATTTTTAAATCAAGAGAATCTGATTTCATGCCAATTTGGAAACCACAGCAGATAAACGGTTGCCTTAAACTGGGTGAGTCAAATTCTTCATTTTGTTTTAAAGAAAAAAAAAAAGAATGTTGTATTGACTCAACACTGAGCCCATACAGCATTGAGATGAATCCAAAACCACGATGCATTAGCAAGCAAAAGATTATGATGTCACCACAAATGTTATGAAGTCAATATTTCCAAAACATAAAAGCAGAAAAACAGATTTACAGGAATGAGATGGGCCAAGTTAGGACTTTTTTCTTTTATTCTTATTTTTCCTTGGAAGAATAGTAAATAAAGCTGTCCAATTTGCAATCATAATGCTTGTTTGTCTATATTGCTTATTGGCATGACATAAATAGTGTATAAAATGGAATGATTACAGGTTTTAGAGTAACTTAATTGACGGAAATAACTCTGTGCATCTGTTTTTCATTTTTAATTTTGTGCATATCAGTAGTGTGCTGTTTTCATTTAGCCATACCTCTGGGATTCAACTTTTTGCTTCTATCTTTACAGTCCTGGTATAGTCATTTTACGGTAAAAG
Organism: Machaerirhynchus nigripectus; assembly: GCA_013397975.1. Classification (NCBI taxonomy): domain Eukaryota; kingdom Metazoa; phylum Chordata; class Aves; order Passeriformes; family Dicruridae; genus Machaerirhynchus; species Machaerirhynchus nigripectus. Next base: position 896,099 of record VZRQ01003729.1, read on the forward strand.
GGATGGGGTGGAGGAGAGGAACAAATAATAGGTGAAGCTGCAGCAAATGGCACAAGGATACAGTCCCTTCCTGGAAAGAGGATTTTGTGGCGAACCATTTCTCCCATAATGCATCCCACAGACCATATATCCACTAGAACAGCAGAGACAGGGAAGTGAAGAAGGAGGAAAAAAAAGCAAAGTTAACTACGACATTTCACTCCTAAAGGAGGGGAAAAAGAGCAGGTTGATCAGAACAGTACAGTTTGTTTTGTGGTTTTGTTGGGTTTCTTTTTCATGTCTCACCAAAAGCTAAAAATAAGTAACTAAATAAACAAAAGCTGTGTCAGTCAGCTCAACAGCAGTTAGTAACAACAGGAGAAAAAGTTTAAAATCAACAATTTGGGTAAAGGTCCAGAGCTAGCAAGTAAATATCAAGTAACAACTGCACAGACCCATGGTATACACTGAATTTATGGTTAAAAAACAACTCTTTTTTTTTTTTTTTTCGGGGAAAAAAACACAAACCAGATAATGATAATCTGGAATAAATCCTACTTGCAGAGTTGCTAGGCTTTGTCCTCCAGCACTGAGTCTCTCTGCAGCAGCTGACAAGAGGTTCCAAATGGAACTGCTCACACAAGTAAAAGCCATATGGACAAATACCACCCTTAAGGGTTATTTAAAACACCTCTTTCAGGATCTGTACCTATGTCCTATCTATAGGTACTATCTAGGTGTATCTGTCTGTACCTACATACCTGGAGAGCATGACCTGAGCAGACTCTGCTTTGTGCTGTGTAGGAACTCAAAATAAATGCTAAAACAAAAGCTCCACAGGACAAATACCAACAAGACTAAGAGCATTTCCTATTCCAAATCCTGCCTTCAGCTTTTAGATGCAATATGCACAGTTACTTTATCAGCTTGACTTGGATAGGGGTTTTTTTGCCCTTTAAGTCTTTCAAGAAAAAAGGCTGGATAGTGACACAGTATGCAGAGAGAAAAAAACAACCCTGTCTTCCATGAGAAGAGGAAAAAATTGCTTTGAAAGGCTTTAAAAGACTATGTTGTTTCTGAGCCTGAAATCCTCATTTTCTGGTCATGTTTGACCCACACAACCAGTTTCTCCTCTTTTTCTTCCCCTTTCTTAACCTTCAAAAGCAATCCAAAACAAACCAAAGAAACAAACAAACAACTCATTTCTTGGTAAAACAAAATAAAGGTGAAATGTTCCATTTGGGAAAAGGAGGGTACAGGTATCAGGGGCATGGGACAGCAAAAGCATGCCTGAGGCAGTGGCAGAGTTTTCTTCATAGTAACAGTTTTGGGACCTTCCATAGAAGTGCAGCAAACTGGTGATAATTATGCATCTTTAGCCAACCAAGTGCAGAAAGAAAATGAAAGCAGTGAACAGTCCTTATACAGGCAGTGTAGGTAGTCAGAGGGGGAAAGAGTAGGGGAGCTTCAGTAATGTGGCAGCATAGGCCAGAGCAGGGAAGCAAAGAACAACCCTTTCCTTGACTTCCCTGGGAGCTGGGTCGGAGCCTCTGAGCAGAGTGGCTCCTCTGACAGCTGAGCTTCATTTGCAAACATTTTGTTTTCTTCCTCTCTTTACTTTGGCTTTGTCCAAGTAAGACAACATCAGTCATCTTAAGCCAGATTCATTGCCCAGGGAAGTCAAAGGAAGTCTCTGCCTTAACTTTGATGGGCATTTGATCAGGACCCTTGGACGTGGCAAACATTAGAACTTTCCCAGCTGTGTACTTCTTCACAAAAGTGTGTCTAACTTTTTCTTGGTGCAGTTTTAATCATGTGAAAAGCAAATGCTCTCTCTGTCCTTTCATGGACAATAACAACAATGGTAATCATCTACTTAATGTGTGAAGGGGAAAAAAACCAACAAAAGAATTAATTTGACAATAGAAGAAACTCTGGATATTGAATAAGGACCTATCTAAAATGTGCTAGTTCAAATTTCTGATGTCACATAGCAGAAATTTCAAACAAAATACTTTAAGGAATATTATTCCTTTTTTCAGAAATTGTTCTCTATACTTAGACTTTGCTTAATAATTCTGTACTTTTTAGACTCTTGTATTAAAATTCATACTTTAAATTCATAAACGTTACAAATAATTCATACAAGGGACTTGCTAATTTCAGAAGAGGTTGTGTGATTATGCTTTTAGTAGTGCTGAAGTCATGGAATCGGCTCCCAAAATCAGTTTCACTGCCCTTAACAGGAGGATGCAGTTGGCTGTTAGTAAAAGTTCTCCTGCAGGTTAGCTAACTTCCTCAACAAAAATTAAGTAGGACACTTTTTAATGAATTCCTGGTCTTGACATTTGCTGTATTTGCCATCAAAAAGTCTTCTCAAACAGACAAGTGGTACCTTTGACAGCAAAATCTGAGCTTTAGGATATTCCCTCCCTTCCTGACTGGTCTACCTGGCACTCAGATGCAAATCTCAGTTTCGTTGCAAAATGAGAACAACTTAAAAAGTTTTCCCTTCATCTTCTGCAAAATTTGAGTTCTTCCTTACCTGCTTCTCTACAGCAAGTACCCCCCCCCCCCCCGGCTTTTCACAATC